>JARVGV010000645.1:7763871-7774401 GCA_031762435.1 Hypsolebias longignatus | reverse complement strand
ATAGTTCAATTATACAAGATATATATGTTGTGCCATTTAATGCAAAGTTCAAACATCATGTCAGTGCGCCTTTAAAGCAACTAACCGATTAACAGGAGAAAAGACCATTTGTGTGTTTGTGTTAACCACACAGGTTTTGTAGCTGTTTGTGTCATTAAAGCTGGTTAAGATACCAAGTGTTTTATGATTTAATCTACTGGAGGACATATTTTAAATGAAGATGGGCAGATTTGGACCAGATCTTATTAGCTGGCTTCAGTTTTACACATTATGGGTCCATGTGAACTCTATAAACACGTATTATATAGTATGTTCCTCTTGAAAGATGTAAATTCTAACAGCTGATGGAATTTGAGCCTTTTTGTTTTTGTGTTTCCCACTTACACAAGACATAACGTAAAAAAAAAAAATTTAATTAAAAAAATGCTGCTTTGCTCTCCAACTGTTCACTTCTGTCTCTGTATGCTTCTGTTTATAGATGGTAAACACTGTAGTTTTTAGTACAACCAACCAGAACGGGTTAACAAAAGCTGTCACACTGAACTAACGCTGAAAGGTTGTGGCTTTAAGTACAGCAGCTTAAACAAAAACCAGCAGGAAGATAAAAAGGGGTGAAACTGCACGCTCAGCGGGCAAAGGAAGTGCATTTTGTATTTGAGATGACCTGCCAGATACAGCTGTGGAAAACAGTATACAGACAGATTTTTTTGTTGATTCATTTGCAAATGTTTCCATTTTGCTGCTGTAGTTTTATTTAAAAAGATAAACTTGTTTAGGTCTGTTTTGTGAGTTTAGATCCTCTCAGGTTATACAGTCTGTGAGCAGGAGTCAAGTTGGCAACATTTGATTTTCCTCTCAAACCCTTAACCTTTATTATGTTGTTACCATCTAATGGCACAACAAGGGTCTTTTTGGATTTGAAGGAATACTAGATAACAGATTGTGTAGAAGATCTGAAGTGTTTCAGGAAACGGGAATGGGTGGCTGAATTCAGGCTGACGGGCCTGACTGAGGCCCCCGTCCTCTCTCTGACAGACGGCCAACAGAGGCTCCCATATTCCTTCCTGTCCAGAGTCAGTATAGACATCGGTATTTAAAGGGAGAGGCTTGAAATGGCTCAAAAGGGGGGTAATCATGCAACTGCCTTTGTCTGTGTTTGTAAGTTATTCGAACATCTCATGAACCACTGGATGGATTTTAATTAATTTCTCAGATCGTAAGACGTAGGATGTACATCTAAAACAAATTGTAGTTACCTAAATTTAAGATGGCTGCCACAAAAATGGCTGTAATTCAGTCAGTTTTATAGATAGTCAGTGAACATTTGTTGTGGTAGTAGTTGTGAGACGTGAAATACTCAAAGCAAGAACGTTGACATCAACTGTTTGGGTTAAAGTGTTGGCATTAGGGGGCAGCTGTGGCTGAGTGGTATGGGAGAGTTGGGGGTTTGATTCCACCAGCAGTCACATACTGAAGTGTCTCTGGACAAGACACTGAACCCCTCATTGTCTCCGATGTGTGTCCCATCGGTGTATGAATGTGATAAAGTGCTGATTAGTCTTTGTATAGATCTAGTAGAGTGCTGTATAAATGGGTAAATGAGGACACAGATTGTGTTGTAAAGAGCTTTGAGTATCTTGATAAGATAGAAAGGTGCTGTATAAGTACAGTCTGTTTACCATTAATGAAGCTGGAAGAAGTGTATCTGCCTTTTCCCATTGTTCAAAATTGAAGTAAAAAGTTTTTATTTTATTTTATTTTATTTTTTTCTGCTGCCATGTTGTATTTTTGGAGCCATCATTAGGGACTTGTGGCTGTACCTTCAAAATAAAAGTCCCGCCAACACGCCCTGCTGACTCACTGACATGCTGTCAATCACAGTGGACCATGGCACATTCCTTTAAGCCTCAATTAACTTTATTAAACTAAACATGTTTAAAAATGCAGCATTAGGATAACAAATGCATGAATCAACATAAATCAACACCTTAAAATATTGTTTGAATTGTTTTTTTGTTTTCTAAGTCTGGAAAATGACAGGGCTTAAAATTGTACCGGAGCCAGTCTCTACGGGGCGTTCGTCCTTGTTGGCTTCAACTTCCAGCTTCTGGTCCTGTCTCTGGTTATAATGCAGCTCGGTGATGTACACCCACAACTGAATACCTTCTGGGGTCAACTCGACTAAAGATGGCCACCGCAGCTCAATATGTGGTTATACCTCAGTTCGTCTTACAGATCTTGAGCTAAACTTGGTGCGGTATCAGCTGAGATTCAGCTCCAATATGTCGAGCGCTAACAGCAATTGGTTTACAGGTAAATGTGGTCAAGGCAGCGGGCGATATGCATTCCTTCAAGGAACGTTGGTTTCATTCTTCAGGGGAAAAAAAATCTCATTCAGATAAATAACAGCTCAGTTTGTCGCTGTTCCATTCAGACGTACAAGTTCTCCATTTTGTCCTAGAAGGCGAGCTCTCAGGGAGGTTTTCTTGTAAACACATACGTGTTGACCATTGGGACGCAGCTTGGATTGGTGGGTTAATGATCCGGGTCGGGTGCAGCGGTAACATGTCCTCCATGGGAACACGGTACCAGGAACAGTGGGATGTCTCTCCGTGGGCCCAGCATGCAGGGTCAGCAGGGGTAAATAAAGGTCTAGAGAGCCGCTCCCTCAGCATGTCCTTGAGGTGCCCTGTGGGAGAAGTCGTCCGAGACGACCTCTACCTGCTAACAATGACAAGGAACAGGAATATTCTCTGTGGTGCGTGAAAGAAGAGTGGACACTTTAATAAAACTTTAAGAATGTAATCATTATATGTACATTTACAACTTGCTAATGTTTGGACCTAGTTAAAGTTTACCTTCATGGCTAATTAACTTTAGGGAACAAAAATAGCTATAGCTCTGGCAATTTTTCGGATGTTGAGCTAAAACTTGGTGTGGTAGTAGGCAGGGGCGGAAGTAACAAATTTCTAATAGATTTTTTTTTTTTGGATACTTATACTTTTATGAGTATTTCTTTCAAGTGTGTAATTTTACTCATATTTAAGTACAATTTAGACCATGTACTTCGCTACTTTTAAAATCAGAAGTCGCTACTGAGTACGGCCGTAATTTGAATTAATATTTAAACCGTTCATCTGTATCTTTTTAGCCAATAAGGCTCTCAGACCGCGAATGTGCCCATTAACTATGATGTAAGTTAAGGACAACTCCGTAGAATAAGAGAGTCATTTACATTCAGTAGTTTTTGAGAAGAGCACTTTGTACTTTTACTTAAGTATTTTTATAACACCAGTACTTTTACTTGTAATCGAGTACAATTTAAGTTGTGTAAAGTACTTGTACTTGAGTACAAATTTTCAGTACTCTTTCCATCTTTGGTAGTAGCTGAGTATTCTCTCTAACACACACTTTGAGCACAACACATTGTGCAACACCATCATCTGAAATAATTGAGAACGCGCCTACCGTTACTTTCCAAGTTTGACTAGAACAGCTACAACTCCATAATTTCTCAGTATATGATGATCTTAGGGTCTGTTTACACATCAACAGTCTCTGGAAACATTAGCGTTTTTCCGATGTTGGTTGCGGAAAAGTAACACATTTCTATGGTGATGCTGTGCTCGCCGGATCCACTGTAGTTTCCACGTTAGGTTTTTAAGGCAGTGTTGTGATTTTTGTATTTCAATGACAAAATTGTTGCATCAAAATAGTGAAAGCACGTTAGTTTGGACGGAGGAGGATGATGTTGGTTTGCTCCAACACACTGAAAAAGAGCAGCACAAACAGCACTTCCATCCACCATTGTTCCTGGTTTTTATCTGTTTGAACAAGCGCAGAAAAACTATTGCAGCCATCTGTAGTGCACATGTGCAATTTCACGCGATTCCTGGACATTTCCAGAAACCTCTGCTCTGAGATGTGGATTGAAAAAGCCCTGGTTTCAGTGAAAAACAGTTGCTGTTATCAAGTACACCAACGACCAAAATGCATTAACCCTTGTATTGTCCTTTAGTTTTCTGACTACAGTATTCATGTTCTCTAGGGGAAACATGACCACTTTATTTAGCTGCTTAAATACTTTATACTAATTTTTGAAAGATAAAAAGACATTTTCTCCCATTACTACATCCACAATTATTTTTTTACAGTCCAGTCAGGAGTTTGGTGAAGACGCTCCAGCCGACTGAACTAAAAATTAGGCCTCGTTTTGGGTCATACTTACCGGTACTCCTGTCTCTCGATGTTCAGACATGGAGGATTTTTTTTTCCCCCAATCATTTTTTTCATAATGAATATACTGTATACAGTATATATTTTAACTCTAACCATGGACAACATTTTCTGATTTGTTTTTTACATTTACTGATCCAGATACACTAGCAAACTGTGAGAGCATGGTGCACCTGCTACTGGCGTCCTGCTTTGGGGGAAACCAACGGCAGTCAGCTGTTGTCAGCTGTATAACATTCGATTCTGCAGCCTATGTGCATGTGAAACATCTTCAGACTAAGTGTTTACTTGTGCAAATTGCAAGAGAGTTTTTGCTCTTTACAACCAAACTAACACATTTGTCTGATGAGACAAGAGGTGGGAGTCCACAGCGAGGTGTGGTCGATAGGAGATACTGCTTCTAGAGAACGCTTAAAGTGGAACAGCACCTAGTGAGCTAATATAAAAATCTTAAGTATAGGGATAGACTTAAAAAGAAAATTTGTCACTGAGCAGATTGAATTATTTTATATGACAGAGTATTAGGGTCACGCTAAGAAAAAAATTACATTACAAAAAAGTAATAAAATTACAAGAATAAAGTCATAATATTACAAGAATAAAGTTGTAGTATTATGGGAATAAGGTTGTAGTATTACAAGAATAAAATCATAATATTACGAGAATAAAGTCATAGTAATATGACAATAAAGTCATAATATTACAAGAATAAAGTCATAGTATTACGGGAATAAGGTTGTATTATGAGAATAAAGACATAATATTATGAGAATAAAGTTGTTGTATTACAAGAATAAAGTAATAATATTACAAGAATAAAGTCATAGTATTATGACAATAAAATAGTATTACAAGAATAAAGTCATAGTATTACGAGAATAAGGTTGTAGTATTATGAGAATAAAGACATAATATTATGAGAATAAAGTTGTTGTATTACAAGAATAAAGTCATAACATTACAATAATAAAATCATAGTATTATGACAATAAAGTCATGGTTTACAAGAATAGTCATAGTATTACGGGAATAAGGTTGTAGTATTACAAGAATAAAGTCACAATATTACGACTTTATTCTACTAATGGTACTAATTTATTCTCGTAATATTGTGACTTTATTCTTGTAATATTATTACTTTATTCTCGTAATACTACAACTTTATTCTTGTAATATTATGACTTTATTGTCGTAATACTACCACTTTATTCTCATAATATTATTGTCATGTGACTATTCTCATAATATTAGGACTTTATTGTCGTAATACTATGACTTTATTCTCATATTATTATGACTTTATTCCCGTAATATTATGACTTTATTGTTGTACAACTTTGTTCTCATAATGCTATGACTTTATTCTCATTCGTAATGTTTTTTTTCTTCCTTAGTGTGGCCCCTAATACTCCGTTCTAATTTTATGATGTGATAAAAATGGGATTAATTTTTTTTATTTACAGTGTATTACAATGTGGCAATTTTTTTTCCCTTCAGGAACATGAGTTACTGTGAGGTCATGAGAGCATTAAAAAAAATAGACAAAAAAAAAAAAAGTTTTTAGGTTTGTCAAAAAAATAAAAAAAATAAAATCATGTTTATTGACTCCATTAAAAAAATGCATGGCTGAATTTTCCCTAAAAGCCAATACAAGGGTTAAAAATTATGTGTAAACATGGCTTTAGTCTAAAACTGCAGAAGGGCAATATACATTTCTTCAAGGAATACAAGACCATTAATTAAATGGAAGTTTTTGCAACAGTGTTTTCCTCTTTGGCAATGTCAGCAGACCACAATTCAAGGATTTCCACCCAGCTCCTGTGATCTCACATCCTCGCTGTTGCATTTGCCAAGCTTGTCTGTGAACGGATGAATCAGCTAGGAATGAGAGGACTGACGCTTTTTTAAAAACATCTTTAACATCTAATCTTTTTTCTTTCCAGGAGTTAGAAAGCAAATGGAGTATTCTGAGAATTATGCAAATGGGTTGAATGCCTGTAGGCAGTGTTGAGGTTAAACTGTTTCCTGACTTCTGACCGGGATGTTTGGCTCATGTAAAACTGTGAAACCAGCTTGTAACTGCACCCACACCGGTTTTTAAAGATCACGTCCTGCATAAACAAGCAGCTTTCAACCCCTCGATTAAACTTTTTTTTTTTCAGGCTGACTGTACTGAAGGGTTACGTGTATTTTTTTTACTTAGGTTTTCCAGTAAGTCTAACAGACCTGTGTGAACATTAGCTCTTGGCTGCGTTAAGACAAAGAGTGAGTTTGGTCAGTAACTGTATGGTGGTTTATTAGAGATGATGGTGTGTAGTCTACAACCACAACCGCTCGTTTTTCCATGCTGTTCCCGAACATGTCGCTCTGATAAATACCACCTTTAACTTTGTTTTTTAGTGAAGCTTACAATTTGGTGGATTTAGAACCTGCAATAATGTCACACATGAAGTCCATCTTACCTGGAGTTTGTGTAATTACATCATGTCTTTTGGTTTATTTTTTATTGTTTTATTTTTTTAAATTAAGAGCTTGGATTTTTACTTAGCTAAATAAAGTAGGTATTTTTAAATTTTATGGCAGCAACACATCTCAGAAGTTGTTCTACGCCCATGTTTCCCACTGTGAAGCATCTAAATATCCAGGACCTGAGGAGACCAGTTTTTGAAGTTTTTAGAGAAAATGTTGTCTCATACTTTTCTGCAGTGATAGTTGCTTTCCAGATGTGTAAGCTGCCCATGCCAACGGCACTAATGCACCCCCATACCATCAGAGAGGCAGGCTTTTGAACAGAGCACTGATAAGAAGCTGGATTGTCCCTCTACTCTTTAGTACAGAGAATGTTTCCAAAAAGAATATCAATGAGATTTATCAGACCACAGAACAGTTTTCCACTTTTCCTCAGTCCATTTTAAATTAGTTTTAGTCCAAAGAAGATGGCAGTGGTTCTGGATGGTGTTCATATAGTCATACAGCTTCTTCTTTTTTTTTTTGCCTGATAGAGCTTTACGCAACATTTGTGGATGGCACATTGAACTGTGTTTACGGACAATGATTTGTGGACGTGTTTTTGAGTCTGTGACGTCCACAACAGAACCCTGAGGGACCGAAGATCACGACCATCCAGTACTGACTTTCAGCCCTTTGAGCTCAGAGATTTCTACAGATTCTTAAAATCTTTGATGATATTAAGATCTGATTTCACGTTCTTCAGAGTTTTCCACTGAGGAACATTATTTTGAAATTCCATCCATCCATCCATTATCTTTTACCTGCTTCGTCCTTTTTGGGTCACAGGGGTCACTAGCAGTCACTGTGCGAGAGGCGGGGGACACCCTGGACAGGTCTTCACTCTCTCACTCACACCTAGCGACAATTTAGAGTTACCAATCAGCCTAACATGCATGTTGTTGGTCTGTGGGAGGAAACCAACGTACCCGGAGAAAACCCACGCATGCACACAGAGAACATGCAAACTCCACTCACAAAGGTCCAGGGCTGGGATTTGAACAGGCGACATTCTCACTAAGACACAACAGCTCTACCAACTGCGCCACCGTGCCAACTTATTTTGAAATTCTATTTTTAGACAGTTTTTCACATTCAATTCAATTCAAAACTACTTTATTAATCCCAGAGGGGAAATTAAATGTTGTAACTCATCATCCTGGACTCATTAAAGAGTTGTTCTAGTTGCTGATGGCTGTGGGCAGGAAGGATCTCTTGTAGCATCTGTCTTACAACAGATCAGAAGAAGCCTCTGACTGAAGACACTGTTGTTGTATGATAGTCTGATGAAGATGATGCTGAGGGTTGTCTATAATGTTCTTCATTTTATGAAGAATCCTTCTTTGTACGATCATCTCCAAAGTGAGGAATCCCAGAACTGAGCCAGCCTTCTTTATGAGCTTGATGATCTTTTTTCAAGTCACTTGCTCTGATGCTGCTCCCTCAGCAGATGATGGTAGAAGAGATAACGCTCTCTACAACAGACTTGTAGAAGATATGCAGCATCTTGCTGCAAACACTGAAGGACTTCAGCTTCTTCAAGAAGTACAGTCTGCTCTCTCCCTTGTAGACGCTTCACTGTTGCATCTCCAGTCCAGTCTCTTATCCAAGTGAACCCCAAGGTATTTATACTTCTCCACCACCTCCACTTCTTCTCCCGTGATGGAAATAGGGTTGGACCTGTTCCTGTTTCTCCTGAACTCTACAGTCATCTCTTTTGTTTTGTTCACATTCAAGATGAGATGATTGTTTCCACACCATGCCACAAAGTGGTCCACCAGTTCCCTGAACTCAGCTTCTTGTCCATCTCTGATACACCCGACCACTGCAGAGTCATCTGAACAGTTCTGCAGATGACAAGAGTCTGTTTTGTTCTGGAAATCTGAGGTGTACAGAGTGAAAAGGAATGGTGCGAGTACAGGCCCCTGTGGTGCTCCTGAGCTACTGACCACCTGGTTAGAGACACAACCCTTCAGTCTCACAAACTGTGGTCTGTTTGTCAGGTAGTCTTTGATCCAGGTGACTATTGAAGCCTCCACCTGAGTCTTCTGGAGTTTCTGACAAAGCAGATCAGGCTGGATTGTGTTAATGTCACTGGAGAAATAAAAGATCATGACTCTCACAGAGCTTCTGCCTTTTCTAGATGACAGAGAGTTTACTGAAGCAGGTGTGTGATGGCATCTTCAACTCCAAGTCCACGCTGATAAGCAAACTGCAGCAGGTCCTGACATGTGCTTGTTTGTTTAGTCAGGTGGACCAACAGAAGTCTCTCTAGGACCTTCATGATGTTGGATGTCAGGGCAACAGGTCTGTAGTCATTGAGGCCTGATGGGTGAGTTTTCTTTCGTACTGGAATAAGGCATGAGGTTTTCCACAACACTGGAACCTTCTCTTGGGTCAGGCTAAGGTTGAAGATGTGTTGCAGAACCCCACAGAGCTGCTCTGCACAGACCTTCAGGACTCTGGGACTGACACCATCTGGACCTCCAGCTTTATTCCGATTCAGTCTCTCCAGCTGCTTCCTCACCTGACTTCTAGAGGTGCAGAGGGGGGAGGCCAAGGAGGCATCAGCATCTTCTGATTTTGTTGAAGACCATCATAGAAGGGTCCATGACTGAGGTGGTAGATACATGTTTGAGGTGTGACAGGACAGCCTTGAGTCAAATGAGTGTAGTATGTGTGTTTGGCTTGTGACAAGAGGAGGATGCTGAGCTTGTTCCTGAACTGAACCTGTTGAAGAACGTGTTCAGTTCATCGGCTCTGTCCAGACTTCCATCCTTCTGCTTGAAGCCTGTGATGTTTTTCATCCCTGACCACACTACACCTCCTTGCTGTTTCTTATCTTGACTTTTAGTTGCTTCTGTGTACTCCTCAATAATTCCTATTTAAGACTCTGGCAGCTGCATTTTGAATCAACTGAAGATGTTTTAAAGAAGAAGTTGGACACAGATAACAAACCAGTACAATAGTTCAGTCTAGATGTGACAAATGCATGAACCAGTTTTTCTGCATTGTTTTTAGACAGGATGTCCAATTCAAATCCAATTAAGTTAAAACAAAAAAAACAACAACAAAAAAAAAAAAACAGAAACCATTTGACCAATTTAGAGCTTAGAAAGAGGTGGGCTATACGCATGCATGTAGTTCAAATTATTGGTCAAGGCTTGAAAAAAAATTAGTTAAATAAATCACTGTCTGGCCATTTAAACATTTTGTTTTTCTTCTTTCAGCTGCTGCTTCATGGGTTCCCACAGTAAATGAACTCTCACAAGGATTTGACAATTGTTTTACACTGGATGTCCTTCCTGACACAACAGAACCACCGAGCCACCACAGGCTCTGTGTGGAGAAGAGCTGCCAGCTAGGGTGCCTGGGGAGCAGATGGGTGGGGGTTTGGGACATTGCTCAGAGGGCCAGGGTGGGGTAAATGAGGGTGGAGACAGGTTTCACCTTTCCCCACCCACATTTTGATGTTGTCGACCTTCTCTGATCACAGGCCCACCTTCTCCATCACCCACGCCACCACTCCCCCATTTAAAGAATGGTCCTTTAAATGATTTAAATACTCACCTTATGTTTTTCATGTTTTACACAAACGAAATTTATTTTAAAAAAAATAGCATGATAAATATGAAACGCTCGAGTAGATACATAATCAATCAATCTGTGTGAGTGCACCTACAGCGTGCGCTCTCAGGACATTATTACGTGCAGTGTTCCGTCAGTGAGATCTGAACTTGGCAAAAGGACCTTCTCCTACTCCGCTCCTGCTTCCTGGAATATCTT
>JARVGV010000645.1:7662252-7676454 GCA_031762435.1 Hypsolebias longignatus | reverse complement strand
ATTGAGCCTTGAGGACTCATTTACAAGAGAGACCTGGCTACAAACAAAGAATGATGACAACAGCAACAGTAGATTTTTTTTTTGGTTACCTTTTCTTATGTTAGGTTTTAAATATCATTCTGCTACTTTTGGACTTTAGCTACTATTTTTCTACCTTTAGCTTTCATTCTGCTTTTTTTACATTTTTAGCTAGCTTTTTGCTACTTTTTGTTTTTAGCTACCACACTGCTTTTTTGGGCTTGTGGCCTACCTTTTGATACTTTTATCATCTAAATATATTTTGTTATTATTAGCTTTTAGCTGGTGTTTTGCTACTTTTAGCAAGTGGTTTTCTCATTTTAGCTTTTAGCTAGCGATTAGCTACCAATCTGAAATGCGGGTGTATACTAAATAAAAAGAAAGCACCTTTATTTACGTATGTTTATTTATATACAGTACATCAAAATGGTCCCGCTTGACTCTTCAATAGACAAATAAAATAATAAATAAATTGAATATTTTCAATCACTTTGGCTTGTTCCACAGGTAAACAAAAACAATTTGAAATTTACGGCCAGTCACAAACTTTTAATTTGACACACCGAGAAAAACTTTTACTTCACTTTTTTTGTTTGTTTTGATTTCAGTCTTCATGACATCACAATAAGTACCTTAAAATTTTATGGCACGCTTTTCACTTGTTGCCGCTAAAAGTAAAATAAGTGGGCGATAAATTGTCTGTGTTTGTTAGTCTGTAAGCAAAATATCTTATGAACCACTGGACAGATTTTCATGAAACTCAGAGTAACCACTGGATGCACAGCTACAACTAAACAGCATTTGGAGTCCACTTAATTCAAGATGCTGAACTGAAATTTGTTGTGGTGGAAGCTGGTAGTCATCCTAAATGTATACACTGAGCATGAGATCTTTGTTTAAAACTCTATCAGTAAATTCTTTATAGCATCTCTTGTAAAAACACAAATCAAAATAAAAAAGTGCCATAAAGATAAATTATTTTCTTATAAAATCCAACACAATCCTCCAGGCGAGCAGGAAACACTTTTGGTTGCCGTAAATAATTCTACATTTATCGCTGTTTACATTTCAGTTGCTTTATGAGGTCAGAGGACCCAAAGACCTGGAGCTCTCAGGTGTCTGCAGCTTCACGGTGCAGCTAGTTGTTCTTTAATGAGACGCTCCACTGTGCCAAGCCCCCTCTCATGTTACCCATTGGGCATCAGGTGCTGGAGGGAGGAATCAGACACCTGTGTGAGGAGCGGACATCGTGTCTCAGAGGAGACACCATAGACTGCTGCTTGTGTCGCAGCAATCGCAAACATTAATGTTTAAAGAAGAGAAAAATGGTGGCCATGCCAAAGAAGCAGCGGAAAACGCAGCAGGTTGCTGTCTTTCACACGTCTAAATCCACGAAGCAACATCATCAACCCTGAAAAATAATGAACCGACAGAGAACAGAAGCTGATAAAGTACTGCGCCACTTGAAAAGGTGTTCCTAAAGACCGGATTTGATACGGCACACTGTCCCATAAACTAATTCAACGTGATCCGAACACACAACACCCAGAACACCGCATGAAAAATTCACAACACACCAACTCAGGAACATCAGCCTCATGGATGGGCTCGGAGAACACACCTCTGTCACGCCAAGAACATTTTTCAATCAAGCGTTTCAGGAAAATACCATAAAAGTCTCAATTCAACAAAAGTAAAAATGCTCTGTATCCAAGGTATTTTTTTATACTGCATTTAGTCAAATATAATCTTTTGTGAAAAGACTGAGAAGCAAATATTTGATTTTTTTTTTTCCCAATTGGTCTAAACAACATTTGGGAATTATTTTCACTTGTACATGATACTTTTAGCTTTATTTTAGATGTTGTACTTTGTTTTAACTAGTTATTGTACTTAGTTGGTTGTTGTACCCCGTCTTGGAGCGAAAAGTGGGAATTATACATTGGCATCAGACGCATTTGTAATGTGGGGTGGGGGGCATACTGGTGGTGGTGGTGCGGGGGGCAGGGGGTGGTCTGGGGGTCCTCCTCCATCAATTTTTGAATAAAGTAAATGCTATTTCCTGCATTCTGGTGTATTCTAACGAGTTGTTAAACATTTACATTTACCTACATACGTAAACACTTGATTCAATAATTATTTAAGAAAGCAAAGTACAACAAAAGGTAACCTGACCAACAGCTCTCCTTGTGTGAATAAAGCTTGATCCGTTTCTCTCACACATCCTTATGTCTTTAAATCCCCATAGTTGAAGTTCCACAAACTTCATGAGAAACATGATTTAAATGTGTGGAATCAAAGTAAGAAAATCTAAAAAAAATTTTTGTATGTTATTTGCCTTTAAACAGGGACCATACACAGTGACACAAATACAGCCCAGCTATAAATGTTGTTATAATCGAGCACTCTGGATTCGAGCAACAGTAAGGTGTGCGAATCCGGAGAAGGCTTTACCGCAGTACCCCACCCTGGTCGACAATTGTCGGCACTAACATAGCGATATGCTACCATGCAATACAGGAGTATCTACCTCTGCTCCCCCTGCCCCGTCGACAAAAAATAAATAAATAAATAAAAACCCAGAAAAGATAAGCATCCTGTCAAGCCGTGACCGAGGAGAAACATTGCATGTTGGGTGGTGAGTTGTTGTAGGTAAGCAGGAAAACCCGAAGTGGACTTTTAGTGGTTTGAATACTCTCCTATTAATGAAGTGGAATAGATTTATTCATGAAGAAAAAGAAACAGCACTGGCTGAGTTAATATTTCATGGTAAATGTGCGTGGGGGGGAGGGGGGGACAAATTAATATTTTTTAAATGTGAGAGGGACATGTCCCATTCACATATAATTGTTGAAATTATAAATACTCTCCGTCCATGTGTACATGTTGCGAGCACGATAACTTGAAAAGTAAATGCGATACTGACTACCATTTTTGCATGTAGAGAGGTTACTATCAAAAATTGGGCTGCCACATCAAAATCCAAGAAGTTATGCTTTCTAATTTAGTTTTTATTTTGCCTATAGTTTCCTTCAAATGATGGAGGTGGCTGAAGAATATTCTATGGTGTACGAGGCCACCAATGGCCACCCCTGGCTCCGCCTTTGTACCTGGTTCTGGATAAAATTGTTCCTGCCACTTGCCAGGATTTATCACTATGTGCTGCCTTGGACAAGAAAAGAAACCTTATACACAGTATAACTCCTACACACTTGAATATCTTGCACCAAAAAAGTTTACTTGAATTCCCAGTTCAATTCCAGTACTGAAAAACTATATACAGTACATTCACTATTTAAACCCTTCAGTAATGGAAGACATCATGTACCACTTGTTGTAATTTAATTGAACATGTTGTAGTTTGATTAAGCTTGTTGTTTTACTTTTTTTAGCATGTTGTACATTTTTAGCTCATTATTTTTAGCTTGTTGTACTTTATTTTACCATGCTGTTGGACTTTTTGTATTTTTGCATGTAAAGATTTTTCGCTCTAAACGTCTTAATTTGATGGTGACAACAAAGATGGTGAATTTTTATTTATTGTGATACTTTGACGAGTCTGTCCATCCATCATTCTCATTTTGTCTTTACATTATCCAATAAATGAAATGTGGATTAAAAAATAATCCTTGTATCAAAGAACAGGGTGCACACACCTGAACTGAATATGTAAATTGTAGGAATTAGGAAATGAGGTACTGATAAAACAGGTCTCTATGTCACTGGTGTCTTTAAAGTTATTTTCATGCTGGCTCTAAAATGATGCTCATGATCCTGACTACAGGAACTAAATGTAATCTAGCAGTTTCTGGTAGCAGCTGCTTTGGATTGAACTGTTTGTCACAAACTGGCTGATGTTGGCTTTGAACTGTTTCAATGGCAGAGTATAAAATCACATCTTATTTTCAGTTTTACGTGTTGTCCTCCAATTGTGAACCTAAGTGATTTTATTTGTCAAATTATTTGTGTTCCTGTCTGAAACAAAGGATCGCTGCCAGCGATGAGCCAATGCTAACGCAATTCTCCCTCCTGTCACTGAAGTCCTGAGACAAATTTCCCCGACCACAAATCCGGTCACGTACACCGACCCAGGCACTAGGACCCTGAACTCATTATGCTGCCATCAAGTAATCTGATTTGCTTCTTGCTCACAACAGAGCGATTTCCCATAAAAACAGTTTAGCAAATTTGCAAAGCACGTAATAAGATCAAGTAATTTATGTTATATGTGTCCTGTTTTCCAGGAACAGGACCTCGATTTTAGATGCTGAGTCAAAAAACAAAAAGATGCAAGAAACCTGGACAAACAACAAGCAGTATGAAGTTGTACCTAAAGGTTTTACTGTTTATGTTCAAGCCACATATAAATCTGAACAATAAATCTGTATGAATCTATAAAGCATTTTTTGTTATTTTTGTATTTGACAGTACCAGTAACAATCAAAAGATTTATCAAAAAGGTTAAAAATATGTTTTGAAGGAGGCAAAGGAGACAAGAACATGGATTAAAAACATTGAAGAAAATAATAAATGCAGCCTGGTATATGCCTGGTACTTACCCAGCTTGTACCATGTAAGTACCAGGTACAAAACCAGATACATACCTAGTAGATGTCTAGTAAATACCAGGTAAGTTCCAAGTACAAACCAGGTAAGCAACTGTAAATATCAGGCAAGTAACCAGTAAGTACCAGGCACATATTAGGTAGGAATCAAGAATGAACCAAGTAAGTATCAAGTAAAAGTACCTGGTACATACAGGTAAGTACCCAGTTAGGACCTGGTACATAATGATAGATACCAGGTACGTACTCGGCAAAAACCAGGTATCTTATCAAGTAGATACTGGTACCGGTACCTAACCAGGTGTGTACCAGACATGTAACAAGTATCAGGTAAATATCTAGCACCTACTTGTTTAGGATACAGTACAGTATTGTAAATACTTGGTAAGTACCCATGCATTTTGTACTATGCATGTACTAGATAAGTACCAGGTATAACTGGTAAGTTTCCAGTACCTTGTAAATATCGGGTTGTAATAAGCAGTTACCCATGACAATTAGCACATGTGAGGTTAATGCGTTTTGTCCAAAGAGATTAAAAAAACTGATTAAAGATTGATTTACCTCTAATATTTTGGTTATTTAGTAAATTACTACAACTGAAAAGATGTTAAAAGTGTAAAAGCAGAAGGTCAAACTCACCATGGGTCTGCGGTTCTCCACCAGATGGAGGCCAACGATCCCCAGGAATGCTCCAAAACTGAGCTGAAGATACAAACAAACAGTGCACAAGATTATACCGTGAAGCATGAGGAGATTGTACATTTAACCTTTCTGTTGCTCTTAGGTTAGAGTGACCCTCCAGGCTACTGCTCTTGAGTTAAAATGACTAAAGAGACTGTCGCTCTTACATGTAGGTCAAAATGACCAATGAGACTATTAACCTTGGGTCAAAATGATCCACAAGAAAGTTGCCCTTGCGTCAAAATGACCAATAAGACTGTTGCCCTTGTGTTAATATGACTAATAAGACTGTTGCCCTTGGGTCATAATGACCAATAAGACTGTTGCCCTTGTGTTAATATGACTAATAAGACGGTTGCCCTTGGGTCAAAATGACCAACAAGACTTGTTCTTGGGTCAAAATGACCAAAAGGACTGTTGTTCTTGGGTCAAAATGACCAGTAAGACTGTTGCCCTTGGGTCAAAATGACCAATAAGACTGTTGCCCTTGGGTCAAAATGACCAATAAGACTGTTGCCCTTGCATCAAAATGACTAATAATGCGGTTGCCCTTGGGTCAAAATGACCAATAAGACTGTTGCCCTTTGGTCAAAATGACCAACAAGACTTGTTCTTGGGTCAAAATGACCAATAAGACTGTTGCCCTTGGGTCAAAATTACTAATAAGACTGTTGCCCTTGGGTCAAAATGACCAACAAGACTGTTGTTCTTGGGTCAAAATGACCAATAAGATTGTTGCCCTTGGGTCAAAATGACCAACAAGACTGTTGTTCTTGGGTCAAAATGACCAATAAGACTGTTGCCCTTGGGTCAAAATGACCAACAAGACTGTTGCCCTTGGGTCAAAATTACTAACAAGACTGTTGTTCTTGGGTCAAAATTACTAACAAGACTGTTGTTCTTTGGTCAAAATGACCAACAAGACTGTTGCACTTAGGTCAAAATGATTGTTGTCCTTGGGTCTAAATGAACAAAGAGATTGTTGTTCTTGGGTCCAAATTGCCATTTTACTGTTAAAACTGAGTTCTTGTGGGTCATTTTGACCCAAGGGTAGCAGGTGGGTAAACTATGACTCACTGCGATGCCAGGATAATATCCAGAGACGGGCACGTTGCTGGTACGAGTGGTGGCAATCAGACCGATGGTCAGGATCACCAGAGCCAGAAACAACAGGGAGATGGTCATCCAGAGAGCCGTTTTCCCCCGGCGCTTGTACAAAGCTGACAGGGAGGATAAAACCATTAAAATATATTTATTTTAAGCACATTTACTGCAAAATACTATTTTATGTCTTTATGGATTATTTCTGACAGCTTGCACTTTATTTTTTGTGTAGTATTAGTTTTGAATATTTTTAATTTTTATCAACAGCCTGGCAGTAGATTATTTACATAATTTATTTAGTTTTGATTACCAGTATACTAATGTTCTGATTTATCTTATCATACAGTTTTAAATATTATTTTAATCAGCAAACTGCTCTGAAATCCTCAAAACCACAACCTAATAAAAATAATAAAGTTACCAGAACTCAAAAGGTACTAACTTTATTTCACTAATAAGTTGTACTCAAATTCTATTTTTTGTAAAAATAACCAAGAATGCCTAAATTTTCAAGATTTTAAAAAAAAATATATATATATTTTTTTACTTCATTGATTTGACAAAAAGCTAACTATATGTGTTTGGTTATTAAAAATATAATGTTGTGCTCCAATAAGTTAATAAAGCTTTACTGTTTATCTAAAACGATCTTGGTTTATTTTAACAATTCTAAACAACTGAAAAAGGTGGACAGTTATTGAATTTATACAAAATAAAACCTAAAATATGTACTGTATTATGTTCACTCAACTTGCATGTGAGGAATTCCCCAAAATGCCTCTGAAAGTAATTTATTCACATACATGAATAAATTAAATAATTCTATTTGTAATATGTAAAGCAGACTAAACACAAAGTACTGTACTACAGTAAAAGTATGTTTAAGTTTTTACAGAATGCTTTCGAATGTGTTTTTACACATTTAAAGGTTTAATTTTGATGCAAACGTTGAAAAAGAAACAGAACAGGCTGGTTGTACCTGCTGAGTCCAGAGTTTCTGTGACGGTTTGCTGAGCTGTCTGTGCTGCTTCAGGCTGCTGCATGTTCATCCACTTGGTACAGAAATATAAAAAAATAAAAATAATACTCAGATCAGGTGGTTCTGGTGTTGGTTTTTGTCCTGGCTGCTTCAGAATAGTGTCCTCATCCTCCACAGAGTCCAGGGATGCTCCTGTCTTTACAATCCACAGATCTGGGCTGATGATTAGAAAAAGTGTGTGTGTGAGAGCGTGCGTGAGCTCTGGAGCGTCCAACTTTTATTTCAAGCCCAGGAGAAAAAGAGAGATGGGGGAGCGAAAGGAACCAATCAGCTGCTGGTGATGAATAATTAAATTATTCATCCTACATGAGTTTCATGCAGGTTTAATTTGATAAAAATCATATTTATGTGCAGAATGTGTGTAGGCTTTATGGTCTAATGACGCGTTTATTTAGGTTTTATGGGGTTATTGGAGCAAAAATGAATGAAAGAGTGCAGCACCCTCTACTGGTTAATACTCTTTATTAAGTCTTCTCATTTTAGCTGTGAGCCACACTGTTTTAAATCAAGACAGATTACAGTGTTTTTCAACATCTGTTAGCAAAATATCTCATGAACCAATGGAAAGAGTTTAATGAAACTTTCAGGAAGAAGTTACTGGATGTACTTCTACAAGTGACTGCAGTTTTGAGTCAATTTTGGTGTGGTGGTAGCTGAGACTGATCTTCAGCAAACACTTTCTGAACATCAACTGTGTGAGACCTCTTTAAAACTTTGCAAGTGACCCTGGAGACAAACTGTCTGTCTGTTAGCAAAATACTGTACCTTGTACACCAATGGACATATTTTAATGAATATTTCAGGAAATAATTATCAGATATACATCTACAACTACCTTCTGTTTCGAGTTAACTTGAGTCAAGACGACCACCAAAGTCAACTGACCTTAAAAACTACAAAAATGGCTACAATTCAGTCACTTTTACATATAATAAGCTAAACTTCGGTGTGGCCGTAGCTGATCATCATTCCCATACACGTTTTGGTGTGGTGGTAGCTGAGAGTCATCCCAACACACACACTTCGAACGTGACAACACTCAATACCACATCAGATCGTACGTTTATTTGCAAGGTTTGATTAAAACGGTGACAACTCAACATTTCTCATCATCTTAGTTTAAAATTCAGACGTGAAAAGGTGGCGGGTGATATGCATTCCTTCAAGGAATGCTAGTCCTTTATTTTTATTCCAGGTTTTTATGTTATTTAAAAAAGTGAATGTGTGACTTAAAACACTTGTTTCCCAAAAAACACAAGAATAATGGACAGAAAAAACCCCTCTATAAACAGATTTGCTGGTATTTACTATTTACCCTGAGGTGGAAATGGAGATTAACTTGAGTGTAAAAGCCTAATTATATAATAAACTAAATTCATAAACACCAGCTTGTAATACACATTAATACACAATAATTAACTTAAAACTAGTAAGAATGTGCGAAATACATAATTACACAATGTAAGAAAGACAAAGTGTTTATTTAATGTTGATAAGTTAAATAACCAAACTGTTTAAAATCAGAGGGGTCCGAAAATCGTGAATATTATAATTTAGAACTTCTCGCTGTAACTTTTAGCAATAATTTATGACCAAAAAAAAAAAAAATCCACACCGGCAGCGGCTATCTGTTGCCATGGTAACCCCTCTCAGGACACGGAGCAGGTGGAGGTCTTGGGCGGCTGCTCCAGGATGGACTCGCGCCGCAGGTCGTTGGGCAGAGCGCCCCCGGGGCCCCACAGGTTCAGCTCTCCGTAGATCCCGGTCTCTATCATCTCCTCCTGCCAGGGGATGGAGATGTTCCCCGAGGCGAACTCGTCGAAGAACTGCCGGTCGGCGTCCTCCAGCGCCACGCCCTTCACCGTGGAGAACGCCCCGACGTCGTCCAGGTCTTTGGCGTACACCGTCCTGGAGTCTGGGACGAAAGGAGGAGCCAGGATCCCTGAGGGGACAGACGTTCGGACAAATTACTGTCGAGAGAGCAGATTAACATCATAAACTGATTTACTGACGCCTGCGCTTCGGCCAGCTGAGCCTCTTTGATTTTTTTCTAAAGGCCTCACATTCTTAGAAGGATTAAATATCACCCGCCTCCTTTCATGACAGAGATTTAGACTAAGATCATGTCTGGTTGTCGTGTTTGGGTCAAAACTTGTCAAATAAAGTTGTGCTGAAGATTCTCTGGGAATATAAATTGGAGAACCCAACAAAGTTAAGTCAGGTCCTTTGGACAATTTTTTTTTTTTTTGTTGAAACGTTTTATTTTTCATCCCAAAAAAACTTCATCATTTCGAGAAGCCACAGCAAACTCAGTCCCATAAATGGCTTACGATGCTTACATAGTGGGCCAACCAGTTTGATGGTGATAAGATGGTTTCTGGAGTCCGCCCTCTCCCCCATTGACTCCTCTGAGGCAGCCATAGCCAATGTGGTTCAAAACATCAAAGTTCGTGTTCAATAATCCAGGTAAAAAATCCAAAAAAGTTAATTTAAAGAGTTTGTTGTGGCTCCTCGGACTGATTAAGTCCATTGGATGAAGAATGAAAATGTTTCAACAGAAAAAAGAAACCATCCAGAGGACCTGACTTAACTTTGTTGGATTTTTTTTTTAACCTGGATTATTGAGCAAGAACTTTGATATAAGTTGGAGAAGACTCTCAGCTACTACCACACCAAACTTTATCTTGGTGTGTGCTAAATTAACTGAGATATAGCTGATTCAGGTGGCGGCCATCTTGGGCCAGGTTGTTCCAAAAGTTAATCAGCTGAAGTGCTACGTCAAATGGTTCATGACATATTTTGCTAACAGACAAACGGGGTGGAATCCAACTTTTAATGGTAGCATTTTAAACAAAGATCTTGGGCTCAGTGTATATGTTTGAGATCAGTCTCAGCTAAAGTAAATATCTGTAAAACTAACAGGTTTTACACTGTTTTATGCTTTTTAAAGTGAGTTTGTTCCTGCAGCTAAACTCTGCGTAGTTCTTTCATGTTATATTTAATGTTTGCAATGAAAGCCTTTAAGAAGAAACGTCACAAGTTTTCAATAACTATTAAAAAATTATACGTTTAATTACAAATTGCAGTTTTTCTCTAATAGGTTAAAGGAAAATAAATGAAGCGGTGACACCTGTCATCTTTTGTTTTGTTTCTTTGTTTTTCCCTCACTCGCTCTCGTGCAAGGCGGACGATTTTTCCTCCTCCTCCTGCTCTCATGTCCTCCTCCTGCTTTTTCTGCTCTCTGTCTGTGTTGGCACTCCTATTTTGCACATTTTCCAAAACTAAAACTACTGTCATGGATCTGTTAAGCTGGACTTTCTATGCAATCGATAAAATCTTCTCATGACCCTGGAGAGCCCTCATGTCCCACTGAGACGCACATGGCAGGATACGTCGTGGATCCATGGGGAGTTTGGGTGCTGATGTGTCCTTCCATTTTGTCTCAGGAGGACGTCATTGATGTTTATATAATTGGAAACATGATAGCAATGTTTCTGCTTTTTGGTAACAGCAGATTCCTAATGTTATCGGCTGTTGAAGAAGATGGCGGCAGCAGTTTCGGCCATGGCAAAGCTGCCAACCTTGTGTGAAGGTTTGGTTCGTGCTTCGAGTACTCAAAACCTGCTGATTTACGAGCTAAACCGTAAGATGGAAGCAATTTGTGAGAAGTGCAGGCCACTTGCGGCTTCAGAGACTCGTCAGGATGTTGGGGACGATCTTGGAGGGGGCTCATAAGCACGGACCAGTGAAATGTCCACAAATCTGGCCACTTTGGATTAAAAGTACCAGCAGAACGCAAGGCTGACAAGAAAAAAACAGTCTGCCTGAAAAAAAAAAAAATCAACAGTTGTGGCTTTTCTGAATCTGACTCCACAGTTTGGCCTTGAAGCAGGACGCCTTATCAAATTTCTTCTGGGATATTGTAAACTAAAGAAAAGCTATGTCTATTGCAACCCCCAGGAGAAGTTCTGTGAAGGCTTATCAGAGCTGTATCGGCTGATACCAACATCTTATCAGGACTACGGTTTATTTGGAATTGCTTCATGGACAAATCTCACAATCTTGTCATCAAATGCAAATGTAATATATTTATAAAAGTGCTTGCTGGCAGTTTTTTGACGTCTTAAATCATGTTCTGATAAGAACAAGATATGAAGAGATCTTTTTCTTAATACCTCTATCCTATCCTCATGGCCTTTTCCCCTTTTCCATCTAAAAAAATGTTCTGAAAAAGGATAAGGGGCTGCGCTCTCAAGGAGCAGCAGCAGCGTGTACTCTGCACATCTTTCAAACGACTACGAACACAATCTCACTGTATTTCAGTACAATGATAATAAAGCTAATTCTGATTCTGACCTGCGTTCAGTTTCCTCCAGTTGATCTTATGGAAGAAGGCGTGTGCCCTCAGCTCGTCACATGACCCGTCTTTGAAACCGAGCCTCCGGTCCACCTCTTTGTACAGCAGACCCTCGCAGATGGACCGGGCCTCCTTGCTGAACTTTTCCGGATACGTGACGGGATCGTTCAGAACCCGCTGCTTCACCACCTTGTTTTCCACCTGATGAATAAAAAACCCTGATTGATCCAACCACTTCTTTTCTTTAATAATTGATTAAATTAGTTATCAAAGAAGATAAGATTCCAGCTGTACGATGCTTTTTTTATTCTATAATGTGTAAATTCAACAAATCTGGTTGTTGTTTGCAGGAGTATCATTATTATATTGCATGTTTGAGCTCTAAAATCATGTGACGGCATATCGAGACAGATTCAGTGGAAAGTCAACGCCTCCCACCACTTGTCTACCTTCTCTCCTCGAATCCTGAAGGGTCCTTTGGCAGCTAGAAACTCGTAAAGCGTGACACCCAGAGCAAAATAATCGACAGAGTAACCATACTCCTCTCCTTTAAGGAGCTCTGGAGCCATGAAACCTGTAAATGACAGGAAAGAGGTCACAGAAGGATAAAAATTTAAACTTTAATATTGTGTAAAAAATAAAGTTCAAGTCTTAATCTCGGGGTTACAAATTTACTAAACTTTGATTTGTGTTGTTCAAATCAATATTTAGCTGATTTGTTTTTGCTTATATCCTCAACTATAGGTTCATGCATTTATTTAGAGTTTTCTCCAACAGGTTTTGGTGTTTTCATCTTGAATAAATGTTTTTTTCCAACTCCAACTTCTACCGTTGTGCTGTCACGGAGGAAACAGGTCTCGGACTTGACAAACCCAGAACTCCCTCTCCCCAGCAACACTCTCCAGATCTTCTCGGGGGACCCCAAGGCCAGAGAAGATTTATAATTCCTTCATAGAGTTCTGAGTCTGCTTGAGGTATTTTTCCAGTGTGATGAATCCATCAGATGCCTGAACTAGATACTTTGTGATGTGAAAGAGCAGCGTCTCTACTCTGAGCTACACCTGGATAACGGTGCTCTTCAACATATCTCAAAGGCTATGAAGTAAGCTCAGTCTGGTTGCCTGTATCTGGGACCTTGTTCTTTTGGTCACGATCCAGACCTCATGACCACAGGTGTAAACATGCCGATAAATTGAAAGCTTTGCCTTTAGACTCAACTCTTTCTTCACCATGACAGACCAAAGCAACCTGGATTGGGACATCGTCTTCAGTAGGTCTCCAATCCATTTAATGCTTCATCCTACCAATCCTCATGAACAAGATGCCCAGATACCTGTACTCCTTTATCCTGGAACAAGGGACCAGATCCTCACCCTTGCAGTGCTGCTAAGGGGTCCATGGGAGTTTGACTCCTGCCTACATGTGCATGTGTTTTGTAGATCTAGAGAAGGCTTCTGTGGGAGTATAGGTGCCAGGGTTGCTTTTAAGGGCTATCCGATCCCTGTGGAACCAAAGCAGGAGCTGTGCCAGCATCCCTGGCACAAAATCAAGCTTGTCCTCGGTGCGTGTTGGACTCTTCCAGGGCTATCTCTGGTCTCTGATCCTGTTTGTGGTGTTCATGGTGTTCAAGTCATGAAGAGGAGGTGTTCTATGGGAACCTCAGGGTCTCATTGCTGCTTTATGCAGATGATATGTTTCTGCTGGTGTCTTCGGGCCATGACTTTCAGCGTGCACGCAGCCGAGTGTGAAACAGCTGGAATGAGATTCAGTTCCTCAAAGTCTGAGGCCATGGTTCTCGACCGGAAACGAGTGGAATGCTCCCATTGGGTTTGGGTGGAGTCTTTGCGTTAGGTGGAGGAGTTCAATGTTTGTTTGTTTTTTATATTCCTCAGAGACATTTTGTCACTATTTATATATCATATCGTTATATCTGTGTCCTGCCTCTACTGTCTCAGATGCAGACCGAACAAAACATTGTTACTGGAAAAATGTCACTCCTGATTACCACACATCAAACTACAATCTTCTGCTTTTACTTCTGCTCATTTTGGTATATTTTCTTAATTGTAACCTAATGATTTAAGTTGAATATTAAAAATATATTTGGTTTAATTTCTATACTGTGTTCTAAAGGGAAAGTATGGGTGTGTTGGTGGGGATTTAGGAGGTAAATTCAGTACCGTACATGTATTATTATTATTGATCTTTTCACTGTACCTACCTGGAGTTCCAGCATAGCCCTTGATTTTGAACTGATCGTCGGCCAGCTCCACGGCAAGACCGAGGTCAGAGATTCGCACATTACCTGTGAGAACAAACAGCAGAACAATAAGAACCAAACATCATTTATATACAAATTGGATTCCAAAAAAGTTGGGACACTAAACAAATTGTGAATAAAAACTGAATGCAATGATGTGGAGATGGCAAATGTC
>JARVGV010000645.1:7616253-7631138 GCA_031762435.1 Hypsolebias longignatus | reverse complement strand
CCCCGAGGTCGGCCTGTTAGCTTAGCTCATAGCTTAGCTTCTCAGCTTAGCTGCTTTTAACGATCCAAAAATGCGATTTTGGACGGTTAAAACTGATTTTAAAGAGAAAGGGAGGGGTCAGTGAATAACACCGGAAGCCTTGTCATTCAGTGTCTTCAGCAGAAAGACAGAGACATGAAGAAACGATAAAGCCGATAAATGAAAATGAGGTCAATATTTTTTATTTGTCATGCGATTAATTGATTTATTGTTTATCGCGACAGGCCTAGCTGACAGTGACTTGGACCCCTTCAGGGTGAGATTTGGCTTCTGCCAGCGCTGCCCATTGTCTCAGATTCTGTTCATCACTTTTATAAGCATAACTTCTTGAAATGAGTTTTCTCTGCAGGGGAGCTGGACTCTCCCTTAGAAACACAGTGAGAACTTCAGCTGTCTGAGATTCAGAGTAGAACTGCTCCTCCACATCCAGAGGAGCCTGTTGAGTGGTTCAAGCAGCTGCTAAGGATGGACCCTGGACGCCTCTCAAGGGAAGTTTTCCAGGAAGGTTCAACTGGGAGGAGACCTGGTGGAGGACGACTATTTCTCTGGGCTGGCCCGGGAACACCTTGGAATCCTACCAGAAGAGCTGGAAGAGGGGGCTGTGGAAAGAGATGTCTGGGCCTAGCTTCTCAAACTGTTGCCCCTGAGATCTGAATCCACAACAAGTGGCAGATAACGACTGGATGGATGGACCTGAGTAACATGAGATGTTTGGGCAAAGATAAATACGATGGTTTTTGTCCTGACACAAACCTGGAGGCCATCAAGTGTTTATCCAAGCCTACATGGAGGCATTCAGAAATATGTGAATCACATGACAGCAGTGAACGTGGCAGGAAGTGGGGAAAATGAAGAGAACCAGTCTTCCCAGCCGAGGGTTAAGATGACCCGGCCTGGCAACAGTTGTCCCTTATTAGGTTGCATTCCTTCTGCGTATCATCACCGGCTCTTCTGGTGACACTTTCTTTATCCTGCATAAGTTCAGAAATCTGTTCAAGACTAACAGAATGAGTTTGACTCATCATGAGTGGCAACATCATCTGAAGAAGAATAAAGAAACTGAGAAGGTAACTCAAAGGCCCAAAACAAATGAAGTCATGGCAGGAAATCGTTATTATTACATTTCAAAATAGTGTTTCATTAACGAGGCGGTTTTGAGGGTGATGCCCACATCCTCCTCCCATGGGTCAGCTGGGATCCTGCTAAGCTCCAGCACCAGCAGATGGACATGCTTGCACTCGCGTCCAGCAGCACATTAGCATCTTTTTGACTGCGCCCAGCCCTGATTGCAGCTCCGCACAACGTCATCCAGCATTTAGGCTCTGGGACCAGGGGGATTGCCTTTTTAGGAGACACCTGATCACAGCTCCACTCATCGCCACCACCCGACAGAAGAGGCTGATAATGCAGCGCTTTCACGTTGGAGCTTTTGCCAACCGAGCCTTGAACGTTTCAGAGTTGAAACACTAGAAGAGAGAGAGAGAGCTTTGAGGATGGGAAAGCTGGTAAGAGAGCAGAGGCAGATTTGAACTCTGAGATGCTTTGGAATAAATAAACCAACAAGGAGGTTTGCACCAAGAGCAACCAGAGTCCAAGTTCTCCACTCAGGAGTATTTTTTTTTTGTTGGGTGAGCCAATGTGAATGAACCCTGCAGCTGCATCATGGAGAAATTCAAAGCAGCCATGGTCCTGGGTGCTGCTGGTGACGCTTTGGGCTACAGAAAGGGTCGGTGGGAAGGCTGCACATCAGGCAAGAAGATCCAGGAGGAGCTGGCTTCTCTGGGGGGACTGGGGGCCCTGAAACTGGACCCCGATAACTGGCCACTGAGCGACGCAACACTGATGCACATGACCACTGCCGAAGCCCTTATTACAGGTAGATTTGATGTTAAAAATATAACAAAGTCATCATTTGAAGATAGTTTAGAAAATGGACATGCCAGCTATATTAAATACTAATTAACAGAAGCTCAAACCATAATTTTTTGCATCGTTTATCTGTAAATTTACATTTAATTTGAAATAAATAAATAAAAAATAGCATCACAGGTTCAAACAGTCTTTTTTTTATTAAAAAACATAAAAAAAACTGCATTTCTTCTCCTTCAAAGTTGACGGAAACTGACAGGTGAACGTCTAAATCTGCTATAATGCCGTCATCAAAGAAAATCTTAATTCACTTTTTGAACGTCCTCATCCAAATGTCACCCTAAACCCCCCCGCCGGATGTTAACTGGCACCGAGGTGTCCAAAATAGCCCACTTTGGAAAAGCTGATCCTCTGAACAATGGCCTCTGTAATCTTCTCATATAGTGTTCTGGCTGCAGATGCAGCTTATCGCCAACGACAGCGGTTCCAAGAAAAGATGGTGATGACATCTCTTGAGATTACGAAACCCCATTTAGCTCCAATCCAGCGTGCCATTCCCTATACATCCCCATGAGCCAGGCATGTAAAGCATGTTGTTTATGTTCTGGGTTCAAGATGTTTTTATTGTCCCACAGGGGCTATCTGAGGTAGAGCAGCAGACATAAACACATTTTACACATCTCATTCCTGAGGCCCACAGCTGCTGGAATAAAAGGTTTCTTGAGTAACTGAAGGAAACATAACAAACCTTGAGGAATGGTTTGCATCAAAGAAAGTAGACGTGGCGTGACCTTCTGTATCTTCAGTTTGTCTAGATTTTCCTGGCGTAGACTAATAATCTCTAATAATCTCTGCAATTTCACATTGTGAACTTAAGTAAGTAAGCTTTATTTATGTAGCACTTTTCATAGATACAATCACAGTGCTTTACAAAAAAAAACAAAATACTGGCTTAAAATACAACAAAAACGATAACAGCTGATTAATAAAAACAAAAAGAACAGCTGATAAAAACAGTAAATAAAACATTTAACTAAAAACTTGTCTGAATAAGTGTCTTTAGCTGCTTTTTAAAGGAATCGATGGAGATGGCCACATGAAGAGACAAGGGCAGGGCATTCCACAGTCGGGGGGCGGCTACAGCCTTATTCTTCTCAGAAACCATTATTAAAATATTAAAAAGTGCTGTCTGACACTTTATGTGCTAAATTTTTAAAGATACTAATTACAAGCTATGGAATCAAACACAAAACGTTTAGGGCTATGGTGCCGTTTGAAAGAGTTTACTCTGGTAGTTTCCTAGTTATATTGATATGCAATTCTGAAATGCGGGTATGCGCTTAATGTAAACAATTTTTAAAATGTATTTATACCTTCCTAACAATTCTGAGTGTAAATACTGTAAAATACATAAGGTCTCAACCTTCCATGGACGTCACCAATGTTGACCTATTTTCAGTCACTGTGGCCGTTTCCTTAGATAAGCAAACATGTTTTTAATTAAAGGACACATTAACCATGAAATTTAAAAAAAGATGCTTGAAATGGGTTTATTTAGTAATGTTTATAGGATGGTCTTCATACGACTGCTGCAAATTTTTCCTTTCCACTGTCGCCTTCATGCTTGATCAAGTTGAGAGTCTGCGATGGAGTTAAACTCAGAGCAGTCTGCTCCTCAGACACATAGTGTTAACTTATTATTTTTACATATTAATGTTTCTGTTAACTTCTTTTTTTTTTATATGTGAATGTTTCTGTTCAGTGCCTTGAGATGACTTCTGGTGTGACTTGGTGCTATATAAATAAACTGAATTGAAAATCTCACATAATCTGTTAGCCCTCAGAGTACGTGTTAGGGATCAGTCTCAGCCACCACCAAGTTTTCGCCCAAAATCAGTCAAACTGTCCAAGTTGCAAGCATTTTTGTGTTGGATAAGGTTGATTAGCTGTACACTCGTTCATGAGGTACTTTGCTAAACGACAGAGACACCGTAAATTCTGTGATCACATGTAATTCATGTACGTTGTTTTTTTGGCTGACATGTTTAAAAAGTAACTAAACTTCAGGCTATTACTGAAGATTATTTAATTAGACAAACATGAAATACTTTAAAAGTCTCATTGTTGGTAAAGATAGATAATCCCAAACCGCACAAAACACAAGGTTTATAAGTAACTAGGTAGATTGTAGAAGTGACTCATTTTGGACCTCAGGTATTCTGGTTCTAATCTGAGGTGTGGTAGTGAGGCTAAATTTAGCACCATTTATCTCAGCCTGCATGCCAGTCCTGCTCAGTGTGTGTGTGTGTTTGTTTTGTTACCTTTGTAGGACATTTTCTTGGATCTTGCCAGGACCGGTAGTCCATTTGGAGACCAAAGTCTGATCCACTGCAGTGGAAGGTCATTTATAGGTTTAACCGAATGTCCTAAAAAGATAGAAATGCAAACTTGTGTGTTTGTGTGTCCAGATTACTGGTGTCTGGAGGACCTGTACAGGGAGTTGGTGCGTCTCTATGTTGAAGCCATGGTGTCCCTCCAGGGTCGAGCCCCTGATCCGGCCACAGTGGAAACTTGTGTTCACCTCAAACCTCACAACTTCCTGCTCGCTTGGCACACGCCTTTTAACGAAAAGGGTAACCGAAAATATGTGCTTTTTGTGAAATATAACCCTTAACCGGAGAAAAGTTTGTTGAAATTTGACGAAGAGGCTAAAACTGGGTTAAAGCAGTAGCTGAAAGTAGCAAAAAGCTAATTAAACGATAAAAATAGCAAAATGTTGACTAAAAGCTAAGGTAACAAAACTCTAGCTAAAATCAATAATAGGTTAGTTAAAAGCCAAAAGTATCAAAAGGTAAGCTTGAAGTAGCAAAAGCTAATCTGAAAGCTAAAATGAGCAAATCAGCTGGAAGCTCAAGAAGCAAATCAATAGCAATAGCTGTAATAATAGCTAAAACCAGCTATGTGTTAGCTAAAAGCTATATTAAAAGCAAAAAGTCAGCTAGAAATAGCATAGTTGGAAGTTAAATGTTGTAAAATGTAAGCTAAAAGGTCAAAGTAACAAAGACTTGGTAAAACTAGCAAAACATAGCAAAAAGCAAGAAACACTAGCTTAAAGTAACAAAATGCTAGCTAAAAAAGGTCAAAGACCAATTAAAAGCTAAAAGCAGCGGTAGCCAAAAGGTAAACATAACAAAATAGCTAACAATAAGCTAGAAGTAACTGAACAAAGTAGCAGATGAATGCTATAAGTTAGTAGAATAGTAGGCAAAAACTAAAAGTAATGAAAATTAACTAAAGTTAAAAGTTGCAGATTGGTGGCTAAAAGCTAATAGCAGAATGGTGGCTTAAAAGTAAAACCCCCAACAAAAAATATATATATATATCACAAGACAAAAACAGACCCAGTAGATCGGAAACAGGACCCTGTAGAGCTGCGACCCGTTCAGGAAGTAGAACGATGTTTTTGAAGGAACTGATCGTTATGTTTCTCCATGAGCAAAAACTGGCACCAGTTAAATGTTTGGATAATTATAAACGCCCAAAAAACAAAAGTCACTGCACCCGTCCCCTGAATGAGCTGAACATTTTGGTGTATGAATGGTTTCAACTGCTAAAAGTGTGTATTTGCTCCTAGGGTCGGGCTTCGGAGCAGCAGCTAAAGCCATGTGCATCGGGATGAGATACTGGCAGCCTGAGAGAACAGAGAGCCTGGTTGAGGTCAGCGTCGAGACCGGCAGGATGACCCACAACCACCCAACAGGTATGACTTGCGTTCTACGTTAAAAGGTCATGTAATTAACACATTTTGAAGTTACTCGTGTTGTGACTCGGCTTCAGGCTTCCTTGGCTCCCTGACAACAGCCCTGTTTGCGTCCTACGCGATCCAGGGGAAGCCTGTGGTGACGTGGGGCCGCGGGCTCATGAAGGTCATCGCTCGTGCTGAGGAGTACTGCAGGAAGACCATACGGCACATGGCAGGTGGTGCTAATGTTCAGAACATGTTTAAATCTTGTTTCACTAAACCACAACAATAACAAAAAGAGTGACCACTTTACGACTGATGCAGAAAACTAAGTTTAGGTTGGGTGTGCAGATGTTAACAGGGACTTGGCAGATACAGAAAATGTTTGCTCATTCTTGTGCAGAGTATCAAGAAAACTGGTTCTACTTTGAGGCCAAGTGGCAGTTTTTCCTTGAAGAGCGAGAGATTGAAAAGGAGGGACAGAACCGGCCTTCGTTTCCTGATCGCTATGACGCTGAGGAAACGGATAAGGTAAGATGGACTTTTAGCTATTCTTTCTAAAAATTCATTGTTAATAATAGCAGTTATTATTCCCCTCCAAACAGATGTACAAGCGTTGGAGCTCAGAGGGCCGTGCAGGCCGGAGAGGGCACGACGCTCCCATGATAGCGTATGACGCCCTGCTGGCTGCAGGAAGCGACTGGGCTGAGCTGTGCAACCGGGCCATGTTTCATGGAGGTGAGACCCTCACGTTACTGGAACTGTAAGGTGGTTTTAAGTACATGCTACTAAAACAAAGGTGCCAAATGGTGACGTTTGCTATTGTTTACTCCGGTAGTTTTCCCAGATATGTCAATATGGAGTTCTTAAATGCGGGTATGCGCTTAACGTAAACAAAGCTTTTTTGTCTTTTCTCAACAAGTTTGACATCAAAAATGAGCAAGCTTCACAAAATTTACAACTTAAAGTGTTATTTTGCTGATGCGATTAGGTAATTTAAATAAAAAATATATAGGTTATAATCCACCCAAACAAGACAATCACCTCAAATTTTATTGGTTCAAACTCAACAGTTTGTTTTTACAGTGTACGTTACTCTTTCAGGAGAGAGCGAAGCCACGGGCCTGATCGCAGGTTGTCTTTTCGGCCTCATGCACGGCCTGAGCCCGGTCCCCCAGAACCTGTACCAGGACTTGGACAAGAGAAGTCGACTGGAGGAGCTGGGAGAAGCCCTGTACAAGGCTGCGTCTGCAGAGAAATGCACAGACAAGTAATCCTGACCTCCACTGACCTGAACTCTGCAGAGGAACTGAATCTGATGCTAACACCACCCCCCTCCTCGTCCCTCGAAGCATCCTCTCCTCTGCTCACTTCTTTCGCTTTGCTGTCCTTGATTTATTTTTCCTGTCCACCATCCACAGATCTGCCACAAAATTTAAAAAGTAAAGACATCCGCCACTACAGATGAGCTCATTTCTCTTGTGATGCAGCTATAACCAGAATATATAATCTCGTGTTTTTGTACAGTTTGACTTTTTGCCACAAATTCTAATTTTTTTTTTACCAGCTTTAACTCCTTTTTAAATTTTTTTGGTAACTTGAAAAGTTGCATTAATAAATATTTTAATTCCTCTTCCTGATCTTCACTTTTTCTTTAGCTAACTTTTGTTAACTTTGAACACTAAGAGAATCTAATTAATTATAATCTGTATTTTTTTTTTTTTAGGCAAAACCTGAACAATTTCAGTCCTTTGAAAAAGTCTTCACTCTCCGTTAACTTTCCCACATTTTGTTCAATTACAACCCAAATATTTTACTGTGATTTTGCGTGATAGACGAATACAAAGTTACAGATACTTGTGAAGTGGAAGGGAAATTATTATTATTATTATTTTTTTTTTTGGCTTATTCTTCTTTGCCATGTAGTTCAGGTTCAGTCAGAGTGGGTGGACAGTGTCTGTGAACAGTTCAGGTCTTGCCCCAGACTCTCAGTTGGATTCAGGTCTGGACTTTGACTGGGTCGACTAACCCATTCCATTGTGGCTCTGCTGTTTTGGGTCTTTGTCCTGCTGGAAGGTGGACCCCGCCCCAGTCTGGAGTCTTCAGCCTCTAACAGGTTTTCTGTCCTGCATTTAGCTTCATCCATCTTCCCATCAGTTCTGACCAGCTTTCCCTGCTGAAGACAAGCGTCCCCACAGCAGGAAGCTGCCACCACCATGTTTCACAGTGCTGGTGGTGTGTTCAGGGTCACGTGCAGTATTTTAGTGTTCATTTTTGACCTGAGCAGAGCACCTTCTTTCATGTTCGTTGTGTCCCCACACGTCTTGTGTCTTTCTTTTTATGCTTGGCTTTTTCTTGCCACGTCTCCATAAAAGCCAGATTTGTGGAGTTCCCTTGGACAGTCTCCCACCTGAGCTGTTGATCTCTGCACCACCTCCAGTTTTACCACAGGGCGGTCTGTCACTTTAGGTGAAGGGTCACATCTTGGTTTGCAGTTACTCTGTCCATTGATGATGTTCAGAGATGAACAAAGCTTTATGAGATGTTCAAAGGTTGGATTATTGTTTTATAACCTAACCCTGCTTTAAAATTCTCTACAACTTTGACCTTAAATGTAATAACGTAACTTAAACAAAATGCAAATTTACTTGTTTTCTTGTTGGTTGAAGACTTTTCATTTCTCATCCAAAGCGCTTTCTTAGTTCTGACTGAAATGTGCTGGGTTCCCTGGCCCTGTGATCCACATTCGCATGCAGATGAATCCACTCCCTGCCCTCCCGAGGGTCATTAGTGGTTTGTCTGGTCTCCATGAGAAGAGTTTTGGTCACAAATATTGCGGTATGAATTGATACAAAACTGTCAGGGACTCAAGTCCAGAGTGGCTTTGTCTCCATCTACATCTTCTACCACTAAGTCAGGTTGCAGAAGAAACAGGTCCAAGAGAGAACCCCAGACCGTCCTAGCGACACTCTCCAGTGCCTCCTGAAGGACCCCAAGGTGTTCCCAGACCAGAGAGAATATATAACGCTTCCAGTGAGTTCTGGGTTTGCCCTGGGGTCTCATCCCAGTGGGACATGCCCAAAAAAACCTTCAAAGGGAGGCGTCCAGGAGGCATCAGATATCTGACGAACCACCTCAGCTGACTCCTCAATGCAGAGGAGCAGCAGCTACTCAGAGCCACCCTACAGAAAAGACTCATTTCAGCAGCTTGTACCCAGGATTTTGTTCTTTCAGTCATGATCCGAACCTCATGACCGCAGGTGAGGGTTGGAGTGTAGTCGAACCAATAAATCGAGAGCTTTGCCTTTTAACTCAACTCTTTCTTCACCATGACCAACCAAAGCAACATCCTACTTACTGAGGATGAGGCCTCATCTCACGCTCCATCCTATGAACATGAACATGAACAAAGGGCCCAGATACTTGAACTCCACCTGAGGCGGAGGCGTCTTTGCAAGTTCTGGAAAGCTGAAACCTGAGGTCTCTTCCCTTGTTAACCCTTCCCTCCTGCTGCCCTTAGAATCAAAACGATACACAAGGTTTTAATAAGCCTGAGGCCTTGTACTTTATTTAGACTAAAAGACAGCAGGAGGTTAAAGAGTTGTATTTTATTTTCTAGTAAAGAACTTATTTCACCCCTTTTATTTTAACTTTTAGGATTTGCAATGTTCTGGACGAGTGAGAATCTACACGAACATTGTTCCTTGGTCTTCATGATGGCTGATCTCTAATGTTCTGTAAACTTCACAGGCCTTCACAGAACAGCTGGGTTTATACTGAGATTAAATTACATGTACACACCATCTGCTCCCCCGGGAACCCTAGATATCAGCTCGCTGCTCCACACAGAGGGCTGTGGTAGCTCGGTGGTCTGTGGTTGTGTCAGGAAGGGCATCCGGCGTAAAAAACAAAACAAAAACAATTGCCAATCTTCATGCGACTAGTTCACTGTGGCGACCCCTGACGAAGGGAGAAGCCGAAAGAAGAAAACAATAATAATTACACACAAGCGGAATATATTTGGTGACTTTGGCAGCAGTGGATTTTAGTTCAGGGCATCAAAAAAAAAATTATATATTTATATTTGTTTAAATATATATAAACCATGTACCATTATTCTTTCACTTTGTGTTACATAAAATGCCAGTAGACTATGATGGCTGTTGTAACATGACAAAATGTGGGAAAGGTTTAGCAGTTTTCTTTGATCTAAACTAAAATCAGAAGCAGAAACCCAAATCTTTTCAACTTATCTCTTGATAACAAACATTTTGTTCACAAACAAAATGTGAAATTGTTTCAAGTTGCAGAACAAGTTGTTTTTATTAAGATATAGTCTACATCTAAAAACTGATAATTAATAAAGAACAATGCATTAAGTGCCTATTCCCTCTTTTTCTTTAACCTTTAGAAATGCTTTTCATAATTTTCTTTATTTTAAAGTCCTTTTTCCCCTGAACTAATTACCCGTAACATTTGATTCACTTCAAAACTGAATATCTAAGACCCTCGCTTTTTTCCGCAGGCATAAAACAACTAATAGAATATTCAGTTCAAATACTACTTTTAATATACATTAATCTGACAGATTAACAAAGTAGAAATATATTGAGAAGTTATGTAAAAAAGAATTGTTTTGGGCATTTAATGAAGTAAAAAAAAACTGCTCTGTAAGAAATATTGATTTAATTTTGCTACAAATATTAATGTTTATTTTAATAATCAGTTTTAATAAACTAATAACGCTGCAGGGATTAAGTTGTACATATCCTTTATTCTCTGTAGACCAGATTCACTGAAAACCAGGATCGGCCCTGACGCCTGTAAAGTGATGAAGCTAATTAGAGACCCAAAATGCAGACCGGCACTTCGGGGGATTCTGGAGAGCCTTCTACGTTACCTAACAGAGGACCTGAACAAGAGGACTCCCAGAACTGCGAGTCCTGATCTACAGAGTGCGGCTTTTGTGAATCGGACAAAAACTTTTGAGAGAAGTTCCAACAATTTTAACAAATTTTGTTTGGACTCACGAGAAAACCGACTACCAACGAGGAGCGGAGGAGATCCAGGACCGAAGGACCAAATACGCCGGCGGCTCACGACATTCCAGCTGCTTCAGTCCAAGTTCCTAAAGTCCTCGCCCAAACCTTGCATCTCACATCAGAGGGAGGTGGGAACTCTGTCCTCTGGCAGAGGACCACCTCGTCAAGATAAAGACACCAAACGAGACACGAGGGACCACACAAAAAGAGCGCAAGGGCCAAAAAGACGGGGCAGCGTGAAGGAGATGGTGGCCAAGTTTGCCATGGCTGAGCAGAAAGAACAAGGACTGAAAACCCAGAAGAAAGAACCGAGACAATTTGGAAGCGGGATCCTCTTGAGCTCCTTAGTGGAAACATTTGAGAACGTAGCAATCGTTCGCAAGAAAGGCGACTTAAAGTTTTCACACGAGAAGCTTTCTGGAGGAGTCAGAGTTCCTTCTACAGTCAAAGAGAAGGTGGATCGTCTTGAGAGAGGGAAAGAACGACCGTCAGGTCAAACTGACAAACAAAACCCTCTGAAGCAAACAGAACGAGGCCAAGAACCAAAACCGGGTGATGTTGTAAATATTTTCACCAAAGAAAACTTGTGCACGGAAGGCGAGATGGATTTAAAAACGGAGCGACCGTCTATTCCAAAAAAGACGCTTTGCAGTCGGTTGAAACAAAACAATAATCAAACGTGTGAAGAAAACGTTAAAGATGGACGGCCAGCGCAGTTCAGCGAGATCCAAACCACGTCCAATGAAGCTGACGTCGCTGTAAGAACAGTCAGGTTTGGTTGTCAGGAGTTTCTCTCTTCAACCTCTGCGTCCGAGTGGTCACCACCGCAACCTGGCAGAGCGCTTCTGCGGGAAGAGCCCCCGCTGACCTGGCATGTCGCCACCGCCGTGACCTGCTCACCGGTCCGGCCCACGTGTGTCCACTCCTCTCTTGCGCAAAACCTACAGGAGGACTTTGAAAGTCCAAACGTGGACAAGAAAACAAGGAACACCACAAACCATTCATGTGATGACCTGAGATCAGTTTCCAGAGGATCGGCTGCAGGTGAATCCTTGGTAAACGTACCTGAAACTGATGTGAAGCAAAGGATTGAAGCTGTAGCAAACAGAGACCTAAATCTCCCAATGACTGGTGAAAAAGGGTGTTCCATCCCATTTAATGGTGTGAATCAGATTAAGCTTTCCTCTCAAACAGAACCAAGTCCTCTCACTAAAAACCTGCAGTTTCAGTGTAATGTGACAGATCTTGACACGACTTCAGAACGTTTTCAAGACGTTGGCTCAAACGGCTGTTGTTATATTAGCAAACCTGGATTAACTAAAGAGAAATCATTAGAAGAAAATGTCTTGGAGGTCTTGGAAAAAGGAAAAGGGGAGTGGCGATGTTTGGAAAACAGGGATTTTGGAACGCCACAAAGCTTTGGGCTCTCTGTAGACACCACCGACGACGATGCATTTAAAGACCGTGAGCTATCATTAACTCCGTTTCAACCCAAAAGAGACAACAAACAGAAACCAAAGTACACAACAATCAATTATGGAGATCCTTCAGTCAAAGAAACATATAAACCCAAAATTATACGATTTACTGATACCTTTGATTTTTAGGCTGGCGCAGGAAGTTTTTACCGTTTTTCAAGAAAACATGATAAGTTATGATTATTTCTTGTTAGTAAGCTTCTATTTAAAAACTCTGAATGTGTTTTGTATTCAGTTCCACAAAAGGATGAACATAGCAGTAAAATAGTTCACAACTTACATAAATATATTGTGACAAATCAATAAACAGCATCAGTTTGAAGATTTAGACAATAATTTATTACATTTCATTGTTTTTTTATTGGTTACAGTTTCATTTAGTATTTTTTTTAGTCTGTTTGAAGTACAAAAATAAAATAAAAATGGCTATTAATCAGAAAATAAATATATGCAGTACATAAACCCTTAATTGCTTTATGACCAATTTAAGATTATTTGTATGTTCTGCTTGTTTTAACTCTGCTTGTTCAAAAGTTCATCCATCATCTTTATGTTTCTTTAGTTCGTACCTATTTTTGTGCTCGGCTACAGAGTAATGTCCAACAAACTCCTGCAGAGAGAGAGAGAGTTCAACTGGTCTTAAAATGGGACAAAGTGAGGCTTGTTCCGAGCGGATGAATGGTCAAACAGCTGAGCCAAATATGTCAGTAGCTGGAGGTCCATTCATGTCACTGATCCAATAAAGTTCGCACAAAAAGGGGATTTATTTTAACAAAAGAAAAAGGAAAGGCCTATGTCTGTGACTGTCTAATGTAAATTAAGACATGTCAGAACTATTGCTTGTATATTGTTGTTTTACCTGTTTCATAAATAAAACAATGTTTCGTTGTCATTCCTCTTTGAAACAAGGAACAAATGTAGTTTTACTAGTAATTGCCACTAACTCTGCAGCATTCCAGAAATTAACATAAGTATTTTGATGGCAGCTCAGTGCTCCAGATTCACTCAAAACACGATTAGATATTATTGAGTTTGTGGGATTTTATTTTATCTAGTAAAGTTACCCAATCCCCACTTTGATTAAAAAATAAATAAATAAAAAAAATCATATAATTACAAACTATCTTGAAAATATGATTAATAATTATGTAATACCATTAGACAAAGCTGATGTAGGTTAATGTATTTTACTTTTTTTTATTTATTTATTTATTTTAAACTACATTATGTTTACTGATTAAAAAGCAACTTGGAAGAACCAGTTATGAGTTCAACTTTATCATCACATCTTCCAACACTTCACGTATTTCAGAAGGCTTTTTGCACGAGCATTTCGGTTTCGCAGGTGTACGGAAGTGTATTGCTGTCCGTACAGGTGCGTTTGACTTTATTTGCCTGTATTTACGTACCTGTATTTACCTGCGCTACGTGGCTGAGAGGCATAGGGTGCTTTGCTGCATTCAAGTGTTGTTGGACATATTAGTATTAATAGTTTTGACGTGTTTAATGACAAATACGTCTTTGTGATATGAACGATTCATCGAGGCAAGGGTTGCAGTGTGTAAATGAATGTAAAACATTCTTAAATATGTTAATAAAATATACTAACATAATAAAAAATAAAAAATAAAAAAATAAAACGTTTCCCCCCCCCCCCCCCTCTCTCTCTCTAGCTTCGTGAACACTCCGTAGATCCATTTTAGGGAAAAGTACGACACTACGGGAATCGCTTGAACGCAACATTCGGTCTGTTTGCGGCGGGACAAACGCCGCAAAGCTTTTGTGGAGTTTCACCGGACAAGACGGGTTAAAAAGTAACCGACAAACATCGAGGGTACCGTTTGTTCCATTCGGTGTTTGGACTTTTTACTCTCCTACAGCGTCGTGAAGCCGTGGACCAGCAGGAGCAGGTGCATGATGGCGATTATTTAAAGTCCCAACAAAACTCCAGACTGCTGGTTGGTTAAACTAGTTAAGGGGTGGATTTAAAACTACCCACGAATGCGTGAGTGGTTTAAAGACTCCCATTCCCACAGCTTCGAGAGCAGCGAGTTAATCCCAGAGGAAACGGCGAGCTGTTTTTTTTTTTTTTCTCCCCTGAACATGGAGAGGAAAAACCCAGGAGAATTTAGCGCCACTTAAAAGTTTGGTGATTTTCTTTTTTCTTTTCTAAAAAGAAGCTCGACTGATGCTGTGAATTTAGTGAAGTTTTTTTTTCCAGGAGTTCATTAAGCAGTATGGAGAAGATAAAGTCCACCAACGGCACCGGGTGCTTCCCCCCCGGCACCAAAGCTAAAGACAGAGTGGGCAGGTGGGTAAAACTACTCGGCCCCACCGAGTTCAAGTATTTTAAATAAGGACAGGAGCTCGTGATTGTCAAGTTAATAATTTGTAGGAGGAAAAAAAAAAAAACTCAATGTGGAAATCGGAAGGTAAAACAAACCCAAACTAATTTCTAGCCATTAATCTTTTAGCTACAACAAGCTAGCTAGTGGTACTATCATCGCGTGCAGTTTGTTTACAATACAGTACAGTACAGTATATTCAAGCGCTCGCGTAAACTCAGGCACCCGTACCCCGATACATTCATAGCTACTTCCGGTATCTGAGGTAGATTACCAACTGATGATTAAAGGTACACTGACATGAAATTTGAACTTTGCATAAAATGGCACAACATATATATCTTGTCTGATTGAACTATGTTCGTTTTTG
>JARVGV010000645.1:7497949-7513837 GCA_031762435.1 Hypsolebias longignatus | reverse complement strand
CTGCTGATCTGTTTCATGTTGCTGTGTTCATTCGTGCTCATCTGCTCACACAGACTCATGTTCGTGCTGCTGTTTGATGTAATGTTTTTATGCTGTTAGTGCTTAGTGTATTTTTAGTTGGTGTTTTTCTTAGTTCATATCTTAGATGTTACTATTGTTTTTCTTTTACATTTTATTGTTGGACGTAACTGGGACCCTGTGTACACAATTTTGTTCCACCACATGTAACCACATGTGGTGCGAACGACAATAAAGAATCTCTGACTGATAAACATAAAAGCAAAGGTAAACAATGCTACTTTCTCACTCTTTTATCATAAACCTTTACAAGAAATAAAGTTAGAATTTCATACAATGTGAAAAATACAAAATCAATGCATGATAACAGGACAGGTTACTAAAAAGTATATATTTTTCCAGACCTTAAGAATAAACGGGGAAGTCTGTGCATGCTTACGAACTGTTAGGAAATGTTTTCTTCTTTGATGGTGATGAAAGCTGACATGTTTAAACACATTGGGTTGAGTGTTGTCACAGCAGAAGAAGACGAGTGAGGAAAATGTGTTGAGTGCAAGTCCAGCTGTAACCACAAGATGAAACAAGTTCTCCGTCTTGCCCACTGGCCGCTAGAATTAGACCGGCTCCCTGCCACTCTGCACAGAAAAACAGCTAAAGGAAACTGATGCAGCGCAGCATCGGCTTCCTCTTGATCGATGAGGAGGAAGGCTGCGAGAGGATGCACTTCAGAACCGGCAGGGCCAGATTTATTTGGTTTGTTTTTGTAAACCAAAAGCCATACCAGACATTTAAATAGTCTGTTGGAAAACAAACACTGCAGTATGGGACGTTTTCTTATTTTACAGCTTTTATCACCAACAGAACAGTTCAGACACTGACACGTGTCCTCTTCCTTAAATTCACATTCACACACACACAAAAAAAGGCAATTGAAAAAATGCATATTACTCAACTTTTGAAAGGCCAGCGCTTTGATTAAAGATCCCATGTAATCTGTTTGTGCTCCAAGTAATTGAGGGGAATGGTTTTCAACTATTACCACAACCAAAATCACTTGCATTTACTGAGTTATTGCCACTTCTTTGTTTGCTAAAGTCACTTCGCTGTGGCGGCCATCATAAATAATTTTGGTACCAAAAATATTCAGGTGAAGACATGCATACAATGATTACTTTCCAAAGGTTTCATTAAAATCTGTAACAAAAGTATATGGGGGGCATTGCCCCCCTGGCTGCCCCACTTGGGAGTGCCCCTGTTCAAACTCACAAAAGCGTGGAGTCCAGCTGTGAAGCAGAACTGAAAGATCTTCAGGGGATCATTTCTTTCACCAGAAAGTGAAAAGTCTGATGGACGTATGGTTATCTGTACATTTAATTTTAAAATTATAGGTTGTAACAAAACAAGAAACTCAGCCTGTAACAATAAAATTATCATAAGCTCTAAGTTTTTATTTTATTTTTTTATCTGTGGTGTCTGACAGTGGCACAAAAAAAAATCACATCTTATCACATCTCTCAACATGATGGTGCAATGTTTAGTCTCAACCACTAGAGAGAAGTGTTGCACATTGAGTAACACAAATGATTTCTGATTTTTAGATTTTTACCAACATTTTTTTTTATATCAAAACAAAACTTTAAATATAACTTCAAAGAAGACCGAGTTTAACTGTAAGAATAGTTAAACAAAATAGACTAATAAAACTAATGTTTTAACCCATCTCAGACAAACTATGAACTGAGTTTTTTGACTGTAGGAGGGTGAACTCACTGTTTCAGACTTAAAGTTGTGCTTTTATAATTTTTAAGCAGCAAAATCTTTTTGATCCAAGACAAACCTTGATTTTAATTTAAATGTCTTTAATCTATAAACAGGTAAACACAGAGAATGTCAGTAATTAAAAATGTATCAATGACAGGAAACTTACTTTGTAGTTTCATTAAATTTCTGCTGGGTCTTCCCTGGTACCTCCTACCAGTGGGTTGTGCCCAGAATCAGCTGGAACCACCTCAACTGACTTCTTTCAATGCAGAGGAGCAGCGGCTCTGCTTCAAGCTCCATCTGGATGGTGGAGCTGCATTCTGAGCCCAGCCACCCTATGAAGGAAATCCATTTTGGTAGCTCTCAAGGTACACAACATTTGATTAACTACTAACAAATCAGGAGATACACTAATGGGTAGTTATTATTTTATTTTTCTTTAGAGCAAAAAAAAAAAAAAAAAAGAATACCTTGAGCATCTTTCATGAAGAAAATCACGAAAATAACAGTATTGTTTTAGAGCTAATTTGTCATTAAAACAAAAAGTATAAACAGCATGTTGCAGGTTATAGGAAGAATGAGTCAAACATGAGAAGAAGCAGATGGTAGCACCATCAGGTGAACTGAGACTTCAAATAAAGGGACTTTTTGTTGCCATTTTCACATTTTATTTATCTCCATTTTTTGCAGGAATTAATTCAGTTACTCAGTTTCTCGATCTGTTTGGCCTGTGCATCATTTTGTCAATAAATCGTTCTGATTTACTGTAACTGATGGCCTATTTACACATGGCAGTTAAAATAATTCAAAGATGCTTTTTCTTAGATATCTTAGATGAGGAGCAGCTACTTGAGCCTGACTGGAGACAAGAAAGACCCGGAGCGGAGTAAAAAAAAGTGACACCAGGTGTTCTGAGCAGAGAGGAGGAGCCTGGGGATGACTGAAGACTGAAGGAACCCCATAAACCTGAATCTTTGAATGACAAAGAGCTGAAAACTTAGCACCCGTTTGTTTTTTGCTCCAAAAGTTTAGTTTACTCAAATTTTAGGAACTCGCTGCTCGTTGTGTAGAAATTCATTTTTTATGTTGATGTAAAAATATATATTTTTAAATGATTCAGTGCTGTTTGGCAAACAAGCACCTGGAAATGAACTATGATTTGTCTCAGTCTGAGTCAAACAGCTGTTGGATCTTCAGAAAATCTGGAGAACTTTTATTTGAGTCTGCTTCAAAATGAAAGTCTGGCTCGTTGGGAGGCAAACCGAAAGAAGCTAAAGAAATTGCATTTTCTGTAAAACAAACAAAGAAAAAAAATCCAGCGTGAACTGTGTGAGTTAAATAGCTGCTGAAGTTTGGTGAAAAAGATGATGTTGGGTTGTTAAGGGTAAAAAGGAAGAACACAAATAAAAGCTCAAAACAGCAAAAGACTATCCAAAAGTAGCAAAATGGTAACTCAAAGTAGCAAAAGGCTCATTAACAAGATAAAAGTAGCAACAAAAATAAATAAATAAAAACTTTTCAAAAAATAAAAATGGAAAAGGCTTGCTGAAAGTTAAAGTAGCAAAAGGCTAGCTGAATGTTTTAGCTTAAAAACATTTCAGTTATCAACCATTCTGCTACTTTAACTATAGTCTTTTGCTACTTTTTGCTTTTAGTTACATTTTTAGTTACTGTTTAGTTGAGCTACTTGTAGCAATAATTTAGCTACTTTTAGTTTTTAGCTAGATTTTCACTTTTGAAGCGTTTATTCATTTGTAGCTTTAGCATTTAGCTATCATTTGGCATGTTTTAGCTGAAAAACTTAATACATTTAGCTAGCATTTCACTACCTACCTTAGTTAGCAACCTTTCTGCTACTTTAACTTTCAGCTTTGCTACTTTGGGCTTTTAGCTTTTTTGTTCTTTTAACCAGCCTTTTGATTATTTGAACTAGCTTTTTGCTACTTTAGCAAAAAAGAATAAAAAAGTGACTAAATGCGTCAAATGTGAAAGGCCACCTGAAAATTAAAGTAGCTAAAGTTTTGCTACAAACAGCACAAAGCTTGCTAAAAGCTCACTCAAACAACAACTAAAAGCTAACTAAAAATAAAACTAAAAGCAAAAAGTAGCTACTTTTCAAAAAAAGTAGCTGCTTTCAGCTAGCCTTTATAGGCTAGCTGAAAGTTAAGGTAGCAGAATGATTGCACTTAAAGTAGCACAAAGCTTAAAAGTTCAACTAAACAACAACTAAAAATGAAACTAAAAGCAAAAAGTAGCGAAAGGCTAGCTGAAAGTTAAAGTAGCAGTTGCTAACTCTATTGCACTGAAACACTAGCTAAAAGTGTCAAAAGTATTTTTGAGCTAAAACATGCTAATTGATAGGTAAAAGCTAAAGCTACAAAAGAATAAATAAATGCTTCAAAAGTGAAAGGCTAGCTAAAAACGAAAAGTAGCACAAAGTTTGCTAAAAGCTCAAACAATAATTAAAAGCTAACTAAAAGTAAAAAATAGCAAAAGTTTAGCTTGTTCAATAGAGGCCAGCTAGAAGCTAAAGTACCAAAAGCGATCAGTTTGTCTTGGGTCTCAGCTCGTGTTTGTAAATAAACGTGACCATGTGTTGTTCTGAAGGGCCTCTGCACAGAGATCTTTTCAACAAACCTCGAGCGGAGAAGCGCTCGCCGTGTTTTTAAAGTGGTTTGTGAAACGAAATCATAAACAGCGTTGGTATTTCCACGTCTACAGCTGCACCCACGCTTCCTTTAAACCTGCTAATTTTAGTTCCCGGGGTTTTAACCGAGGAGAAACAAAGGTCAGCGCATTTCTGTCAAACAGCAGGAGCCGGTTCTGTTTGGCACAGCTGATCAGGAGGGCAGCCGACGTTTGCAGAAACATTTTGTGTCGTTTCTGTGCACTGTCCCCAGGAGAGCCGACGGATATTTTATTTTGTGACAGAATGACGCGAGCTGGAAGCCTTAGCTGATGCTATCAGCTGTACGTCGGCCGGGCCTCATGCATATCCCACGTATGACAGGAAATTTGCCCACGTGGGGGAAAAAAGTGAAACAAAGAGCCTGAACGCGCAGAGGGGCTTTCACTTTGAGCTTCCTCAAGTGGCAGACGAAACAATCGAAAGTAGGTGAGATCATCAAAATCTCCACAATTTTAATTTTTTTGTTGTAATCCCTTCAGAAGAATCCGCCATCCCATTAAGATTTACAGATATTCCTCCGATTATTGGCTTTAAACTACCGGTAAAATCACTTTCTTTTGAGAAAGGATGGCGTTCAAGATGTTTTGGTCCAACCTCGTGAATAAAGTGCAACAAGGATGACTCTCGGCTACTACCACGCCAACGTTTAGCTGATTTTGAAGTACGGTAGTGATTGTTGTGTGGGATGATGGTGGCTAGCTGCGGCAGCCATCTTGCTTGGCTGCCTGCAAACTTTCAATCCAGTGACAACGTTTTTTTTTTTGTTTTAACAAAATCTGTGTTGTGGTTCCTGAAACATTTTGCTAACGCAGGCAAAAACTTAATCACCATCGACGACGGGTGATGAATAAACAGACAGTAGCCTAATAATGGAAGGACTCGACCTTTGACCTTCATATGCTAACGTGATTCCCTTTAACGGCTAAAATGAAACAGAAAACCTTCATTTCTTCCCAGATTTCTAATTTCAGAGCGCAGAAATTTGTAGCCTGTGCGTGACACGCTGTGAATTTCCAGTGTGTGAACTAGGGGGGGTCCCCGGCTGATTGTGTGCTTCTTCCCCCACCTCTTCATCTGGTTTCAGGCTTTTCCCTTCAGCTTGCACGTCACCGGCTTGTGTTTCCTCTCTGAGATGCGCAGGAATGGGAAGTTCTTGACATCGGTTCACTTGTCAGGTGGAAGAAGAGAAAAAAAAGGAAACAAAAATGAATCCAAAGTGTGCAGCCGGCCTGTCATTTGGAGATGAATGGGTGGGGTGTTGGAGGTGGTGGTGGTGGGGGGGGTGCTCATGAGAGGAACTGGGGAGGCACCTACTTTCTCAGAAGTTGCTTACCACAATAAAACGCCGTTTGATTCTGGGGCACTTTACTTTATGTCTGAGATCTGCACATCCTGACAGTCATTTAGTCAAAAAGGATCAAAATCCCCACAGGTGACGGTCCCATAACTGTCAAACAGAAATCCAGTTCATTTCACGACCCCCTCCACCACCACCACCACCACCTAAGTCATATTGTTCAATCAGCATGTGGCTTGGAAGGAAATGGGAGCTTCAGATCTGTTCGAGGAAAGAAGCAAAGAGAAAAGTACAGCATGTTAATGATCTGTAACTGTTCTCACAACTTTGTTTGTAAAACTTTATTTGTAAAGCTTTATTTGTAAAGCTTTATTTGTAAAGCTTTATTTGTAGATTTATTTGTGAAGCTTTATTTGTAAATATTTATTTGTAAAGCTTTATTTGTAAAGGTTTATTTGTAAAACTTTATTTGTAAAGTTTTATTTGTAAAGCTTTATTTGTAAAGCTTTATTTGTAAAACTTTATTCGTAAAGCTTTATTTGTAAAGCTTTATTCGTAAAGCTTTATTTGTAAAGATTTATTTGTAAAGCTTTATTTGTAAAGCTTTATTTGTAAAGCTTTATTTGTAAAGCACGCTGAACGACCCCAGAGAACCAAAGTGCTGGACAGATGACATTAAAACGTACAACTGTAAACAAACATCATATTCAAATCTAAAACTATCACAAAATGATAACTCCAAAGATTAAATAAGATATTTAAAAACAGACGGTGAAGAAGATCTAATGCAATGGCAAAGCTTGTTCTAGATTTTAGGAGCTTCTATGGCATAAAAAAACCTTTTTGCCCCCTGCCACGGAGTGAAGAAGAGTTAAAAAAAAAAAAAAAAAAAGGGTATTGCTTTTGAAAATTGGGTTGCCATGTCAAAATCCAAGATGGCTGCCACCTTTTACATACATGGATTGTTGTTGCATCACGTTCGTATTTTATTTGGTGTTTTTCTTTTGGAGCATTCAGACTCTTGGCTTTGACAGAACGACCGACTTCAGGTGCATCATGGTTCCTTCCTCTGCGCTCTCATGCAGCTGGAGTCTGATGTTTTTATTGTTATGTTCATTTTATACGATTATGGCTCATACTCAGGCGTACTTCACTCCTCAGAGGTCCACAAGTACCCGATTAAATTCAACCTGGTCTCGAAGCAACCCCCCAAGCTATGTCCGTGCAAAGAAAATTTTTTACAACCGTGTACGTATTCTACATCGCACAATAAACTGCTCAGCGACGGACTGTTTCGTATGCGACACCAATGTATTAAATCCCCTTCTTCATCCCTGGTTTGATTTAACGGCCTTTTCATTTTTTGTTTTTGCCAAGAGGCAAGCGATCTCTTCCTCCTCGTCCGTGGACGCCATGAGAAATGAAGGAATTTGTCACGAGAGAATTAAAATCAGCGGGAGGTTCTGGCGATTCCCCCGGACTGATGTGTCAGCAAATGACCAGTCGGTGACTTCAGTTTGTCCTGAAGGTGAACGCTCCTTGCCTGCGGAGCTGGGCTGCAGCCCATCAGGGTGTACGCTCGAGTCTGAAGTGTCAACCGTCTGCGGACAGTGATGTGGCGCACGGCGTACACAGTACGCCCGAGTACATGGGAGCGTTTACAGCCGCAGAGCTCTTTTCCCTGCAGAGGAGTTTAAGGAGTGCAGACATGAATCCGACTCCTCTGTCCTCTCGTTCGGCCTAATTAAGACAATCCAGCTCACTACATTTGTCAAGTGAATAAAGTCAATTATTCTATTTAAATCAGATGGTTTGATTCATTCTGATTATAAACCAATTATAGTTCCATTTCTTCTTGAAGATTGTTTAATTCAACTGAATTATGGTTCAGCTGAGGTCATTTCACCTCCTTTTCAACTTAAAGACAGCCAAATTAATGGCAGTTCAATACAGTTATTATTTAATTATAGTCAGTTTGCCTCATATTGAACTCAGTTCAGTTCGAGCTAGTTATATTTCAGCTATTGTGAATTTTCCTCTTATTCAATGGTTATGTGTAAACTCCATCTAGCCAGTGATATTTTATTTTTTTGGATTATTTCCGTTAAGACAGTTCGATTCAATCTAATAATTCAATTAAATTATAATAAATTATTCTGTTAACATCAGAGTTCAGTTCAATCCAATTATACTTTGATTACAGTCAACTTTGCTTATATTAAACTCATTTACTTGTATACTTGATTCACTTAAAGCTCCATTTGTATTATTTTATTTAAGGATGGTTCACTTTAATTAAATTATAATTACAGTAGTAACAGTAGTTATACCAGTTTTCTTCCTATTTAACTGATTTATAAAGCAGTTCAATTTAATCTAATTGTTGTTCAGTAGTCAGTTTTCCTTTTGTTCAATTAAATTAAAAACAGTCCAATTTATTCAAAAAATTCATTTTACTATTGTTCAACTTATCCCTCCAGATACAATTCAATTATAAGTCTAGTTCTTCCTATTAATAATTTTTAAAAAAGTCTAATTTTATCATATAATTAATTCTGTTATAATCATTTTCCATTTATTGTTGAATTTATTTTTTTCCCTGTTGAACTCAAACAAACCACATATTGTTCACTTGCAGCTCTGTTCCTTCTTAATAATGTTATTAAAGACCGATTAATAAAATTACTGTATAGTCCAGTTATTTCCTATTCAATTCAATTAAAGACATTTTAGACAAAAATCAGACACACAGCAAATACAAACCTGATTATTTAAATGAATAACTTATTTGTGTGTAAAATCTGTTTCCTTTTAGTTGGATTATGTTCAGATTAACACGACCAGGTGTGGGTGTGAAGAAGGAGCTTCAGTTTGCTCACGTCACTCACCCAGTCCCTCTTCCTGTCTCTGACGTGTAAAAAAAAAAAAAAAATCTTTGAACGTGTAATAAATCCAGCTGTCGTCACATTTGTGAATTTTGTCTTTGCTGTAACAGAACTGAAGCGAGTCTGTAGGCAGAATTTACATAAAACACAAACGCTGTTTGACTGAAACAAATGGATGAAATTTTTTTTGTCTTCAAAGAAAAGGGGGGATTTTTGTCATGACTCACACACAAGTGTATAAAATGAGTCTGACAGACAGAGAGGGTTAGATGAAGAGGAGACCTGGAGGAGGAAGTTCTGCTGTGGAGACAGGTCGGTCACTTTTCTACAAACTTACAGCTCAATTTAACATTTTTATTTCATTCTGAGCTCTAAATCACTCCTGTAAGCTTCATGTCTCTTTTGTAAGTTACTGAATCTTTTTTCTGTACAGTTTGAAGGGCGACAAACTTTAAAAGTTTTTTTTTTATTTTTTTTTTTAAAGAAAAATCTAAAGAAGTTAGAAACTTTCTTAAAGGGATTGTTGTGAAATCAATAAGAAAACTGAGTAAAGTTAGATTTTATTGAAAGTTCTTCCGTCACCTCATTCAAGGCGGATAGTTGCTGAAAAATAAAAATATTTGTGAGAAATATTTTTTTTTTTGGTCCAGAAATCTTTGCTCTTGCAGCAAAGATTCGCTGCAGCTCTAGTTTTTAAATAAAAGCCGAACACAAGCTCAGATTCTGACGCTGATGTGATTTTCTTGCCCTCCTGCAGGACACCAACAGCTTCACGTGGAGCTGAAACCAGGTCCAGACCAGACCCGGGTTGAGGTTAATGCTAATCGTGATAGGGGTTGTGTTTTACCCGACACCTAACATGCTAGCATTAGCTTTAACCTGGGACATCTCAGCGTGCGATGCCCTATAACGGAGGAGCATCGTGTCTGGACGTTAAACGACGAGGCTCCAATTTAACTTTAACGGCGTTAAACCGTCCATTTCCACCTCCTCCAGAGGTTCTGCCACTTTTATCTCCTGATTTCACGTCTTCCAGACAAGAGACTTCGTTGTTAGTGTTCAACCCCTGGAGAACAATTTTCTGTCCTTGCTTTCAACAACGCGATAAACAAAAAGTTGCACTTGCTTCATGACGAGCGTGTTCGCTCTCAGCGTGCTTCAGAAACATCTGGATTTCCTTCATTTGAATTTGGGGAGTGGTGGCGCAGAGGTTAGAGAGGGTGTGGGCCTGTGGTGGGAGGGGTCGCTGGTCAACTCCCCGGACCGACAACATCAAAATGTGGGTGGGAAAGGTGAAACACCCACACCTGCCTCCACCCTCTGGGCCCATGAGCAAGGCCCTTAACCCCACCAGCTGCTCCCCGAGCACCTTACATGGCAGCCCACTGCTTCACATGTGCGCTCACATGTGCAATCGAAAAAATAGAGAATTAATTTCCCCGTTGGGGGTTAATTGAGCACAAAAAAAGAAGTACAGTATTTGCAAAATGTTCTTTCAAACAGAGTGACCACATCTGGAGCAACATTTTGCACCAATTTGCTTTTTTTTTTCAGTTTTTGTCTGGATCTGTGTCTTTGTTGACTTTTTTGGTGTGTTTTTATCACGGGGTTCGTTTTGTTGCCTCGTGTTTAAAATCTATGAGTTCCTCAGCGTTCCTTTGTGCCATATCCCTCACTCCTCCTCAGTTTCTTTAGTCATTCTGCCCCATCTGCACCTGCTCCCAGTTTCTTCTGTCACAGCTGCATCACTCTCAGCTCCATAGCCTTTGAGGGTTTTCCACTTCTTTACTGGTGCATTCAGTCCAGTTCCTTGAGATTCTCCCTGTTCTTACTGAGGATTTGTTTATGTGCTGCCACGACAGCGCTGTGATTAAAAAAATAAAATAAAGGTTTTAGTTATTTCTTTGAGTTTCTTGTCTTGGCCTGTCTGGGTTCAAAGCCTCAGTTTTGTCACATTATCTCGTCAATAACACGCCGTTTGGTCGTTCTGACACTGAGCTGCGGATCTTTAGAGATTCAGCTGAACCGTTTTAGTTTTAATGTGAAAACGCTGGTGCGTGAGTGTCCCATGAATCTCTGCTACATTAAGACAGTGAACAGTGAACTGAACGTGCACATGTAACCCGTTGGTCAGTGAGCAAAACCACATGATTTGCATCCATTGGTGTGAAAAAGGGTTCAGAGATTACTTCTGTTTTTGCTTTTCTTGTCACTAAAACTTTTCAGATAAGTGAATAAATGTCAATACCAGACAACGGTATAGATTACGTGAAGTAATTTCTCTTTACTAAATCTTGAATTAGCATAATTTTATTTTTGGAAAGCTAAGCTCACTACTATCAGATTTGTTTTAACACATTCACATACATTAAAAAAGCCAATTATTAAAAACAACAAAGTTCATGCTTAATCATCCAGTTAGTAAAAGTTATCTAAAACCAGCAGATTGCATTGAATCTTAATTTCGTCTTCCATCTTGAGCAAGCACTAAGGAGACAGCAGAAAGGAAAAACTCCCTCAGAACAGAAAAAAAAGTGGTATGCAGGTATTTGGAATATACCCACTAAAAAAGCTTGGGAATTTCAGTATAACCACCTAAAAGTGCCCAGTGATATATGACATTGGACATGTGTCAACACATTTGGAACATTTTACAAACACATTGAGTTGGTTCAACCTGTTTTATTGTATAATTATCCTTAATACTTGAACATGTTTTGCTTCGATACAGTTTAATAAAATCTATAACATGTTTTTTAATACAAAGCCTGTTGTACAAAGTTTGTTGTACATTTATTCAAATATAAGCATCAGAGAAATGTTGAAATGTTCAATATGCTTAAAAATCCAAAGACATTGACAAATACATTGTACTGTACTAATATGTGTACTTTGGTTTAGTATACCCAGTACAAAAATGTAGACTACACCTTTGGAAAAAAAAAAAAAAAAACCTCCAGCAGAACCAGGCTCAGGACGAGCAGCCATCAGCTTCGACCAGCTGGGGTTTGAGCGAACAGGAAGGAGGAACAGAAAACACAGAATGGCAGGTCCAGGTGAACTTTCTATAAGAGGAAACAAAAAAAACAAAACATGTTAAGGTAGAAATAATTACAAATACAAACAGGTAGAGCAAGTAAAGACAGCAGCAGAGTGAAGAAATGTGGTCAGTCCTCCAGCAGTCTACACCTATAACTAAGGGATAGCTCAGGAAACCCAAGCCAACCCTAACTATGGGATTTATCAAAAAGGAAAGTCTTCAAACTGGACAATGTGTCAGCCTCATGGACAGAAACTGGAAGTTGGTTCCACAAGAGAGGAGCCTGAGAACTGAAAGATTTTGGAAACTCATGCAGTCTGAGAGTGAAGTGCTCGGTGCAATAACTGTAATATAAGATGGAGCTAGGTTGTTGAGAGCTTTGTTGTTTTTATGTTTGTTGTATGTTTCTATTCTGAACAGGGAGAGAGAAACTAAAACTGGAGAGAGAGGATCTCTCCTTTCAACTCCCATTAAAACTGGCGCCTGCATCTTCCTTCAGTGTATAAAAAAAATGACTGTTTATAACACGTCTCTTTTATCCTCTTTAAGTTTATATAAGTTAAACATGATGTCTGAACGTGGTAAGTGCTTGAAATAAAGTCAAATTCCTTGTCTGTGCACACAGACTTGGCCAATAAAGTGATTCAGATTAAGTCGTTTAAGTGGAAAATAACAGGATCACTGACTGCATAAACTGGACATTAAAACAATAATCTAGACTGTAAATATTCTACAAGATTTTTTTTGTTTAAAAATATCAAAGTGAGAGGTTTGTTCTTATTTTGTGCTTGTAACCAGATTATTACTAATTATAACACCTGAAACACATCATGTTTGGTCTGCATGAAGACAATCCAGATGTGTGCACTGTTTGCTTGAGGACATTATTCTGCATCTGTCTGCAGGTGCATTTGAAAAAGTAGAATACAGTACATGTATGTGGAAAAATACACTTAGACACATCAGTTTTGACCCAAGTGGAGGGTTAATATAAAAAAGATGAATAAAAAAGTGTGTTTTTAACAATATCTCATGTCTTACAATAGCCTCCCGAGTGATTTAATGGGATTAAACTGTCCAATAGAAAAGCCCGCCCCCTCCCAGGATCTGCTTATAAATGAGCGCATCGGATCAGCTGATGGTCTCGCGCATCCTCTCATGAATGACTTTCATCCTCCGCGCGATGAGGAGCTCCGCCGCCTGTAACTCGGCGGGTTTGTTCTCAGGTATGCGGTGCGCACCTGGACCCGCCGGCCACGCGCAGACACGCACCTCCTTCCACCTCCTTTCATGATGCGGAGAAGCGCGCGGAGCCGCGGCGCCGCGCTCCCGCTCATCCTCGCGGCCGCGGTGTGCGCGTGCGGAGCCGCCACGCTGGAGTCGGTCCACTGGAACAGCTCCAACCCCAAGTAAGTGTCCGAGGAGGAGAAGTCTTGTTTTCTGCAGCTGGAGCCTTCAAAGCAACATCTGGTTCATTTCTTTAAAATATTATTTTATCATGAGGTGATGTTGGAAAACTCATAAATCCACTGGTTGGTTCAGGGAATTTGATGGTTAAAATAAAAATAATTATGTGTTTGAAGTGCCTCCAGGACCCAACAACTGAAATCTTCTGTAATTTTAATTGACACCTTTTTATTTTGAAGGATTCAGCCTAAAATAGTTTTAAAGGTGCAGGCAAAAGTGAACATAGCTTTTCAAATACATAAACGTTTTAGTATGTTTTGTTCCTGTTTTCTATAGAGGAACAGCGTCTGTCTTAAATTAAACTAAACTAATGTTTATTTACTAAAAACTGTGACTGGAAACAAATCCTATTCACTTCAGACACAAATCTATACAGGCATGGTCCAAAATAACAAATTATAAAGTTAATATATTATATATACAGTACAGTATTTATAGGTAGATAGATATAGATTTATGGAATGGTTTGGAAAACGATGTCAAAAAAGCTAAATCATTTAAGAAAATGATTAAGAAAAAGTTCTTGAATAGATGATATGCAGTATATATAAATGTAAAATTTCAAATGTACTATTCGGAAATTGTTATTAGTTATTAATTCTGTTCATGGATAATCTTTGTTTGAATTGATTGTTGAATAGATTTTTTTTAAGAAGTGGCAGATATAAGAATTTTTTATTCTTCTTCTGCTTCCTTTCACTTTTAAATTTGTTTTTTTTTCTTTATCTATATACTTTGTAATTTGTTTCTTTTGTGTTGTTAAGTTTGAAATAAATAAATAAATAAATAAATAAATAAATAAATAAAAATATATATACAGTATACATATACTGTATATACTCTGATCATAGGATGCAGTTTGAAAGAGTTTGCTCCAGTAAGTTGCAAAATGCGGGTCCGCACTCAATGTAAACAATCTGCTGAAAACAACATGGAGGCTTGAATCACGTGAGGTTAACAAATATGGAGGAATCGAGTAAGAGAACACATTTAGGTGGAAATAAAAGAGTCACACACCTTCTGCCAAACCAGCAGTTTTTAAGATATAACCAATGTTAATTTGGCTGTTTAGGTGAGTACAATTTTTTTTTTGCTTATTTATGTATTTTTTAGGTTGCGTTAATTATCAATACAAGGAAAAGAAGATTCTTGTTTTTTGCCTGGTCTTCGTGTCTTTGCAATAATCACTTTTAATCTCTGACACAGCCAAGAATATTTTAGTAAGAATTAAACTTGAATTGTAGACGCTGCTATTTTTTAATGATTATTCATGTCCACACAATAGAAATAAAGATGGAGGGAAAAGGAACTTGAAGGCACCTTGATTTAAGATGAACGGGCCTAGCCCCCCTGGGCCCCCCATATATTCCCGCCCCTGGTTTGAGCAGTTCTCTGACTCAGAGTTATTTCTCCATTGACTAAAACTTTAAAGGACTCAAAAGAAGCTTTCCTGCTGCTGATATTAAAAGTTTAAAACGCTCCTCCTGTATGATTCATCAGCTCCAGTAATTTCATATTCGTGCTCGGCTTTGCACTTTTCTCCTCTTTCTTCCTCGCAGATTCATTCCCGGTCAGGGGCTGCTCCTCTACCCTCAGATAGGGGACAAGATGGACATCGTGTGTCCCCGGACTCAGGCCTCCGCCGGGCGGGACGGGGAGTTCTACAAGGTCCACCTGGTGTCCAAGGCCCAGATGGAGAGCTGCACCGTCAACAAGGCGGACGCGCCTCTGCTGAACTGTGACAAGCCCGAGCAGGACGTGAAGTTCACGTTCAAGTTTCAGGAGTTCAGCCCCAACCTGTGGGGTCTGGAGTTCCTCAAGGGGAGGGACTATTACATCACCTGTGAGTTCTGGTGAAGCCTCGTCTTGTTGCATGCACATGTGAGCCGCTCTACAGGAAAGCTGCTGGTACCTGCAGGTGGACTTGGAATCAGTGCGAGCGTTTGTTTCCATTTTTCTGGGTTAAACGAGGCGACCGTCCTCCACTTCCTCTCACTTTGTCAGCTCAAGTGAGAATCAGAGGAACGTGGCTTCGTTATCGGACCGCTGTCGGTTAAAGCAGCATCTTAGAGGCCAGCGATGCATGAGATGGAGAGCGAGTCCGACCGTGCAGCCTTGCCCACCTCGCACACTTTGCTCTTTCCAGCCAAGAGCTTACATGCTCCAAATCACACAAGGCTTTTACAGCATCAGGCAGATTTGACGGGAGCTTTCAGTCCAGCACGGCTTGTAGCCTGAAAATGTTATCTGACCTAAATGCTGCTAACAAGTGTGCGTGTGTGTGTGAGTGACAGGGGTGAACCAGAGTTCTTTGGTGTGTGCTGATCCGAGCCCTTCAATGGACGCAGAGTCTCCGCTCTGAGAGTTGCTTCTTATAGCATGTTTTATTAATTTCATATTTTATGCCAAAGCTGCGCGTGGAGCTGAACTCATTAATCAGTTTAACTGAAATGTTGGGCCCAGTTATCAGCTGCACCTCATAACTGCAGGTAAACCAGTTTACAAACCTGTAATAAACCCCCCACTTCATGGAGGCTTTCAGGGGAGAGTTCACATCTGTTGAAAATATCTTACCTGTTGTAGATAGATAGCTTCTTAAATCATCTGCGTTTGAAGAAACAAAGGTAAAATCTGACAGGATGGACGAACGGATTAATAATCTATCTATCTATCTATCTATCTATCTATCTATCTATCTATCTATCTATCTATCTATCTATCTATCTATCTA
>JARVGV010000645.1:7486047-7497327 GCA_031762435.1 Hypsolebias longignatus | reverse complement strand
AGATAGATAGATAGATAGATAGATAGATAGATAGATAGATAGATAGATAGATAGATAGATAGATAGATAGATGGATGTATAGATGGATAGATGTATAGATGGATAGAAAAACAAACAATAAACACAATATGCACAAGGTGGTAGGGAGTACTACTATATTCTTGATTAACCTATATACAGTATATGTATTCATACACATCTAAACATACACATATACATGTACGTAAATGTACATGTAAACATACATATATACATGTACGTAAATGTACATGTAAACATACACATACAAAAGTGTCCAGGGCGCCGTAGACGTACAAGGCTCCATTTTTACTGTTCGGGGAGGAGTTGAACAAGATTAACAAAAATGATAAGACAAGATAAACAAATCTGGGAAATTTTGAAAAGTTAAGTATATGATTAGGTGGAAATATACAAGAATGTAGGATAAAAACAAATAAATAAAAAATAAAAAAAACGCCTTAAAGACAGTGCTCGGCATTCAAACGCACAAAACCTCTGCAAGGCTGATATGTTGACTTGTTCAGCCTAAACTATCTTTTTATCTGCATACTTAAACCAACAAATCTAAAAGTAAATACATACAATATGTACATAAAAAAAGTCAGAGTTTTTTTTTGTTAGTTTCTTTTTTGTCTAGTTCATGTATACTGTAGAGAGCGGGACTTAAAAATGTATCAAAACCATCCAGTAGGGGGCACTTGTTGATGGTGGCTTCATCTTCTGGACTCTAGTCCTTCCTACAGTTTCAATTGAGAACTTCCCAAATACCTTTGACTGAATAACACAAACCTTACCCAAATACTGTACATTTTTTTTAATATTTATCTTTTAATTTTGAAAACAATTATAGTAAAAATATGTTAAAGGGTTCATTTTAAAGATGTCTTGAGAGCATCACAGGACCCTCAACTCAGAGTTTTGTCAGGCACAGAACTGTTCGATCGTAACTCTGGGAACAAATAGAGCCGCTGCTCCTCTGCATTGAAGGGAATCGGCTGAGGTGGTTCAGTCATCTGGTTAGGACGCCTCCCTTTGGAAGTTTTTCAGACACATCCTACTTGAGACCAAAGGGCAGGCCCAGAACTCGTTGGAGGTATTACCCTCTCTGACCTGGAAACTCCTTGGGGTCCCCCAGGAGGAGCTGGAGAGTCTCTGGAGAGACAAATGTCTGGGTTTCTCTCCTGGACCTGCTGCCTTCTAGAAGATGGAGATTCTGTGTGAAGTTTTGTCATATTATAAGCTCATTGAACTTTTCTCTCTTTTGTTCATCAGCCACATCCACGGGTTCTCTGAGGGGGCTGGATAACACCGTCGGAGGGGTGTGTCGGACCAGATCCATGAAGCTGGTGCTGAGAGTCGGCCAGAGTAAGCAGCACGTTTTTTTTTATCTGTGTGTACAGCTGGTGGATGACGACGTGCAGAAACACAGGGACCAACCGAGAACAGTTCTTATTCAAAACGTTTAAAAGTGAAATCAAAGTTCATGCTCAATCATCCAAGTACAAAATCCAAAAATGTTCAGTCAGGTCATCTGGACAGTTTCTTTTTTGTGGAAAGACGTTTCGCCCTCTAATCTATAATCCATAATCCCAGAAACCATCTTATCACCAGCAAACTGGTTGGTCCACTAAAGGAAAACTGTTTACTTGGGACTCCTCAAACTGATGAAGTCCTTCGGATAGAGAGCGAAACATCTTTCCAAAAAAAAAAAAAAAAAAAAAAAAAGACACTGTCCAGATGACCTGATTGATCATTATTGGATTTAAAAGTTAAAATACAAAATGCTTCATGCAAAAACATTACATCCTCCTTGATAATCTGATCATTCTATCAAAAAAAGATTGTCGTCATAATTTACTGTAAATCAGATCCTTTCATTCAAACCCTCAGCAGATTACAGCCATTATCCTGCACGGGATCATTGGATTTGACGCCCCCACCCTCCCTGTTTCAACATTAGATTTTCAGTTTGATCATTTTATGCTCCTATCACGTAGTTTTTACATAAATATTTAATAAAACACTTGTATATCTTACGCCTCTACTTCCTTTAATTGTCCTGAAGAATAAATGTTAACACAGAGACAGCTGCATCCTTCCACGCAACAATCAGGTGTTTTGGTTAAATCCACATGTTCAGATGTTAATCTCCTGTTTTTTACGTCGCAGGCTCGAAACGTACTCCTCTAACCCAAAAAATCTGAAGTGTTATGCGCATAAATTATTAATTTCTTCTGCATCGGAGATGAAAAATCTGCATTCCGTGCGTTTCTCCAGCAGATTATGGCTGAGCGGTTCTCTCGCTGTGTTTACAAACACTTGTGGTGTAAACAAACCTCTTAAAGCATAAAAACAAGAAAATCTTAGCAACTCAGCCGAGTTGAAATCTTGTTTTAATCTGCGCCTACGTTACAAACCACCAGTTTGCAAGTGGATGCAGTTGCAGTAGATTTAGATTAACAGATCCAGCGGCTCTCCGCTGGTTATTTTCTACATTTGTGCAAAACAGAAATTTTTATTACGGCTGGTGGAGAATTAATGATAAGTAGTTCTTAAAAGACTTCCGTTTAAAGTGAGCTGGTTGGGCTGCAAACACTAAAACATGCAGACATGTTGATTAATGTGCCCTAATAAAGCAATAAATGAAATTAAAGGAGAGCATTTCATTTGAGTTTATTTTGTGTTTATTCAAAGGTTGTATTATGAATTTTTGTTGAAGGTTCAATGCAACATCCACATCAATCTAAAATACTGTGCTGTTTATCACCTGCTACCAAAAGATAGGTGATTGTCTTGTTGCTTGTGTGCAGGTGTGTTTAAACTTTGGACAAAATGTTTGACAAAACTCAGGAAGTGATCATTGGATGTACATCAGCAGCTGTTAACCCTATTCAAGATGGCTGCCACAGCTAAATAAACTGAGCAAACACAAAAATAACTAGAGAAATTGCATTTCCTGTGAAATTTTCCTGTGAATGCTTATTGTAGAACTTGCTGAAACACAGCCAAAATTAGCTAAAAACTTGCTGAAATGTAGCTGAAATGGAAGACTAAGTCTACTTTCGCAGACGAAAGCAGAAAGAACACATATTTGCTCAATTAGGTTTAAAAAAGTAGAAAAGAACATAAAAAATAGAGAAATAAGAAAAAAAAAGGCTGAAATTAGCTATAAATTTATAACTGGAAAGGCAGAAAGAAGCTTAAACTACCAGAAGGAAGCTGAAGGAGCTCCAAATTGTGGAATTACGGTAGATGAAAATGCTAAAATTAGCATAAAATGGCCAAATAGTAGTTGAAATAGCAGAAAAAGGTGAAACTAGCAAAAAAAATTACAGCTTAAAGGAGCATAACAAGCTGAAAGTAGTGGAAAGAAGTTAACTAGGCTGAAAGTAGCAGAAGTTACCATGAAGACTTGATTTTGTCCGAAAACATCTGAAGTTAGCTAAAAAAAATGCTAAAAATGTAGCTGAAAATGTAGAGCATGCTTACATTATCAAAAGAAAGAAGAAAAAACATGTTTACTGAAAGAAGCAGAAATGAGGACAAAAAAGTGAAAATTATCTGAAAAAGCTGAAATTAGCACAAAACAAAACATCTGAAATGTAGCTTAAAAGGCAGAAAGAGGCTTAAATCACCTGAAGGAAGTGGAGAGGGCACGTTTTTGCTGAATTAGGCTGAAAAAGTTTATATGAGTGCAAATAAATGTGGAATTAGCTGAAAAAGTTAAAATTAACATAAAAACAGATAAATAGTAGCTGAAATAGCAGAAATAGCTGAAACTTGCAGAAATAAGCTGAAAGGGACAACAAGCTGAAATCAGCATCAAGAAGTTATAAGAAGCACAGAAATGTTGTAGTTAGCAGAAAGAAACTGAAAGGAGCACAAAACAGCTGAAATTAGCTGAAAAAAGTTTAAATTTGCAGAAGGAAGCAGAGAGAAGCTGAAGTAGATCAAAATGTGAAAGGAGCAGTAAAAGGTTGTAAACACATCTAAATATTTCAAAAAGCTAAAGTTGCACCAGTACCAATCGTCAAAGCATGATTGTCCTGAAAGAGCTGAACGTTTTTGATTTATTTGTTGAAACAGCTTGAAAACTGGGGGACGAGAATCACGCCGAAAAACGTGCCGAAGACAAAAAGGATCACAATAGTGTGAATACTTCATAAACATTAACACAACTAAATTTTACAGATGATGATCTAAAGTTAGTGTGGTAGTAGCTGAGAGTCATCCACATCCAGTATTCCAGAGAGCTTTGATTAAAATGTTGAATGGAAGGAGGCGGGCGATACACATTCATTCACAGAACTTTTTATTATTTTTTATGTAAAAGAATAAAGATGTTAAGTCGAAATAGGTTGAAAATGACTCAGACATGAATAAACGTTTTCCCAGTGTCTTTCAGCATTTTATTTGTTAGAAACATTGTGGGTTTGGACCTGTGGTCTTTCTTTCTGTGTGGAGTCTGCAGGTCCTCCTCATGTTTACAGAGTACAAGAACATGCAGGTTAGGCATGCCCTCAGGCTCAACACCCCCAGCCCAGTTAAATAATGATTAATAAAATAAATAAAAGCTGCAAACCAGCTGAATTCTTATGACATCCATCTCACCTGACTTTAAACTTCAGTTTGTGGCCCAAAACACAAGTTCGGACCAACCGATCCACTACAAACCAGTGCCTGCAGGTGGACAGGAGAAAGCATGCAAAAGACCGGTTTCAAATATTTTAAACTTAGAACGAAGAAAAGAGAACAAAAATAAAAACACCATGTTGTGCGAGGGATCAGTAAAATGGGTGAACATGAGCGAAAGCAAACAGATGAATGAGGACAACCTGCACAAAACCTGGTCCTGGAGGAGGAGAAGGACAGGGAGTCAGGAGAGTGGACGAACACGAGGAGCTTGAAGAAGAAATGTAAAACTTTAATAGAGACAAATGAAGGAAAATAAAGTGAAAAGATGAGGGACACCTGGGCAAAAATGACAACAGGGAACAGGTGAGAGCGGGCGGAGCAGGAGCTGAGGAGCAGAAACTGACTGAGGACGAGTGACGATGGCACAAACCACAAGAAACAAATGAAATAGATCCAAAACAACAAAGTCAAAGCTGTCGCAGTCAGCTGGGAACCTAAAATGAGTTCACATTGTAAATGTGGTTGAGTTAGAAAATTGAAGGTGCTATAAAAATACTCGGCTTTGAGCGTTTCCTTCACTGTCAGAGAGTCCCTTTAAGATTGAAAACAGCTCTTAAACGCTTTGATTTGTTTGACTTTTGTCAGGTTTTGTTAAAGCCGCCGAGGAAAATGTAAAACGTTTCAACTGTGCCTAAATGATTGAAGAAACTTCAGTGGCACGTCAGAAAAACGTGTGGAGAAAATCTTGTTACCAGTAAAAGAAAAATGAAAGTAGCAGCTGTGACTCTAAATGCAGATCTTCTGTCACTTGAAAAGTTTAAAAAAAAAAAACAAATTTGCATTTTTCGTCTGTTTTAACTGCGACAGGTTGATGTGAAACTGACGACAGGAAGGACGTCACTGTGGTTTCAGTGATCTCTGCTGATTCATCGCTCGACCTGCAGGGCCCACCTACACAGTGAAAAACTGATCTCAACATGCTCTGCTCTCTGTTCTAGACTCTTCAGATCCACATTCAACACTGCAGGAGTCCCCAACCAGGTTCCCCCCAACACCACCCAAGTCCAAAGCCAAGGACTCCTCCGCCAAAGGAAATAAAAAAGGTAAATTCTGCGTGCACAAAAAAAACGTTACTCTGAGCAGCGTCAGATTTCTATAAATCGTAGCTTTAAAAATTACGACTAGCATCTTTAGCTTACAAAGACATAAAACCATTAATTAATTCACAGTAGCATGATGGTTCATGAGGCTCATATTTTAATATTTGTAAAACTTTAAAGAGCAATGGGGTCTCTCGCCTCCGCAGCTTTTATTTTGTGGGTTAAAATCTGAAAAATTTAGAAACACCTGACCCGAGGAGTTATTTTTGCAGCAAAGTTTAGAATAGTTATATGTATGCAATCGTAAACTTTAAATTATTTCCTGCAACAGGATTGCAGTTTGCATGCTATAATAAAGTTATTATCCAATAAAGTTCATTTATATTGCACCAATTCACAACAAAAGTCATCTCAGCGCTGGTGCAAAAACAAAAAAATAAAAACAGGTCCTAATCGTATATTTAAAGCCAATTATAGACAATTAGTTCTTTATTATAGATACGATACAACCATATACAGTAGTCCCTCGCTACTTCGCAGTTTTTCACAATAAGATTGGACATGACACGCAACTGGCTAATTGATGGATGAGCTGCACGATCGGCATGGCATTTAAAAAAAAAAAAAAAACATTTTAAATTATTTAGCTCCTGCTGCACCTTTGTGCAGCCCATACTGCAGGAGAAAGTTCCTCCTGCAGCTGATCAGCTGTTCACAGCGCAGAGCGAGAAGTGGGCGTGTCCAAAAACACTTGCAGGTGACAAAGAGCAGAGGAGGCAGGGAGCTGAAATCACGACTTTCTGTGCTCTTTTAGAGCTTTTAGAGTTTAGAAACATTGTTTAGAATATTGCAAGAGTGTGGGAAGGGTTTTAAATACCTTTTAAAATACTAAAATAAACTACTACTTGTACATCTATTCCTACTTTGCGGTTTTTCACTTATCGCAGGTCTTCAGGGTATGGATCCACCGCGACAAATGAGGGACTACTTGTACAGTAGTTTATGAAATATAATTTAGTAAAAAGCGTTTATATATAATGAAGCCAGCAGATTGCATCATATTTTCACATCCCTCTTAACTCTCATTTGCACATTTCAATAATAAATTACAACATTCTAGCCTTCAAGAGATAAATAGACCAGTTTTCTGCATCATTCAAAAAAAAAAGATGCTTCTTATTTTAATCATTTTACACAGATGTGACGTATCACGTCAAAAATCACACCAACGTTTTTAATAAATCACAGTCACACATCCCTGTTTGTGCCTCCTCTCACTCTTTCTGCCTCTCCTCCACGTCTCGGGACAGATTTGGCCTCAGACTCTGGACAGTCCGGTCCCAGTGGCGTCTCTGAGCCAGGACTCCTCGTGTGGGTCATCACCGGCTGCGTGGTCGTCCTCCTGCTCGTCATCATCGTCCTGTTGGTGCTGTGGAGGTGCCACCAGCGCCGCAGTGCACCCGTCAGGCAGCAGCAGCCTGCCGCCGTGTCCCTCGACACCTTGACTGTGCCGAAGCGGGACAGCATCAGCAGCGACAACGGTTCAGACCGCGGCAACGTCGTCTTCCCTCTGCGGTCCTCTGACAGCATGATCTGCCGTCACTACGAGCGCGTGAGCGGTGAATACGGGGCTCCTGTGTATATAGTTCAGGAGATAACGCCTCAGAGTCCAACCAACATCTACTACAAAGTCTGACGACAGAAAGAGGCTTGAGCAGTTTGTGTGTAGAAGGTTCTGCTCTGTCTTTAAACAAGCCCCGTTCTGAAGACAGTTGGGATGTTGTGTAAAAAATAAAAAGCAGAATGCAACAAATCTCATAAATCCATATTTTATTCACAATGAATGATGGTGAACACATCAATGTCTACACTACATTAAAAAAAAGATAACTGAATTTGATGGCAGCAACTATGTTAAAAAACACTGAGATGAAGGAGGAAAAAAAAGCTGTAAAAGTAAAAGGTAAAGAGCTGGAGGAGCATTTTACAACTAACTAGTTTAATTATTAACAGGTCAATCAGAGAGGACTGGATTTAAAAAGTGAATTTGATCTGTCAGAAATAAAGATGAGCAGAGGTTCACCAGTCAACTCTAAATACCAAACTATACAACTTTATTTATAAAGCACTTTCTACAACCATAGGATCAAAGTGCTGTACACAATCATAAAATACAATACAATAATAAAATATAAAAGTCAGTTAAAAAGAAAAAACAGTACTTTAAAATAATAAGATATAAACAACAGTAAAACAAAATAAACATCTCAGTTTGTGCCAAAAGCCAAAGAAAAAAGATGAGTTTTAAGAAGGGACTTAAAAACAGCAGGTGAAGAAGCCGGTCTTATGTCATATGGAAGGTCATTCCAGAGTAGGGGCAATCACAGAAAAAGCAAATGTGGTGGAACATTTTCAAAATAATGTTCCGAAAAACAAAAACTGTGACAACTTTGAAAATCCCATCGTTTACCTTAAATCTCATAAAAAGATTTCAAGACTCTGAAGAAATCTCCCAAAAAAAAAAAAAAAAAAAAAGGCGAAAAGTCAGAACTGGGTGACCCTGATCGTCACTGCGTCCAATTTGGATCTGTTCTGCACAGGCTCAGGAACACTTCCACAAACCATCGCAGTTCACCGTGCCATCCTCAAACTCTGCTTAAAGCTCTATCGCGCAGAGGAGAAGCCACACAGGAACACCAAACAGAACTGGCCCCGTCTTCTCTAAACCAAAGCTCATGGATCGAAGCCAAGTGGAGAACTGTCCTGTGGTCCGATGGATAGACGTGAAAGTCTTTTTTGGATAGATGCCACATCCTCCGTTCTAAAGAATTTTTCTCTGATGGTATGGGCGTGCATTAGTGCCTCACGCAACTTACACATCTGAAAAGGCACCATTAATTAAAAAAGTACGCAGTTTTAGAACAATTTTTGCTCCTACTCAGCAAAAAAATCTAAAGCAGAAGGTCTGTTGAACAACTAGACTCCTTCGTCGGACCTGAATGGGTCAGTGCTCAATCCAAAAACTCCAGCAACTGGTCTGCACTGGTCCTGGACAGAGGAGAGGGGATGTTTCACACCACAGGAAAACATTGGAACAGTCATTTTAAAATGAGTTGCTACCATAAAACACCAATTTCACAGTTTTTTTATTTTAAGTTTTAAAAATGGTATGTTTAATTCATTGCAAATAGAAATAGTTTATGAAATGTACAAACCAGTGCATTCTGTTGTGTTCACATTTTACACAACGTCCCAACTTTTTAGGATTTGAGGTTGAACTTTAAACAGGGACGTTTCTTGTTGTGTTGTTTTGTAAAATGCACAAAATGTCGTTAAAGGTTTTTTTTAGTTTTTGAGTGAAAAGACCTGATGGAAAAAAAGAAATGTAAAAACATTTGTTTATTTTATGAGATGTGTTTAGTTTTAACATGATTTTTGAGAAAGTGACTTTTTTTTTTTTTTTTTACTGTCACCACGCGCCAGCTTCAGATGTACACACACATTTCATTTAATTAAATGATGAACAGATCGTTTGGAAAGAACGTGCATTCCAACCTTTAATGATTTTTCATCGGTGTGTTGTGTCATTGTGTTTGAAACGCTGTGAAGTGAAATGAAAATAACGACTCTGTAGACTTTATTAAAATAAACTACATAAAAGTTTAACCTTAATTCAAGGATGAATAACCGTCTGTCTGCAGTTTCAACTCAGTAAACTGAGGTCCGTCTCATTTCTCTTAGAAAATAAAAGAAAAAGTGGTGGAATGAGAGTTTGAATTAGAAAAATCATTGTACGTCTCCTCGGTTTTACTGCAGCGCCACAGTAAGATCACCTGAGTTGTATTGCAGGAACGTCTGCTGATGTTTAAAAAGGCTTAATGCATAATTTAATGTCTGGATTGTCAAAACTGAAACCTGTTCTCAGAGATGGTTCTGTCTGATTAGACATGAGGCATTTATTTTCTCTACAACTTCTAATAGTGTGAATGTTTATGAAGCATTCACACTATTGTGATCCATTTTCCCCCCGTACATTTTTCAGCATCTTTCTCGTTCCACAGTTTTTGTGACGTTTCAACAAATCATAGATCAAAATGTTCTGCTCGTTCAGGAGAAGGGGGCTATGACTTTTGGTACAGGTGCAACTTCAGCTTTTTGAAATATTTAGCCTTTTCTGCCGCTTTTTTCTCATAGAAAATGAATTGAGCTCATTTTACATCCTTTAAATCTTTAGATGTGTTTACAACCTTTTACTGCTCCTTTCACATTTTGTTCTGCTTCACCCTCTTTCAGCGTCCTTGTGCAAATTTAAACTTTTTTCCAGCTAATTTCAGCTGATTTTCAGCTGTTTTGTGCTCTTTTCAGATTATTTCTGCTAATTACAACATCGTTGCGTTTCTTCTAACTTCTTTCTGCCAATATCACATTTTTACATTTTCTTTTAAATACCATTTTATTTTCACTTGTTATTCTCAATTTGTACTAGGGGTTAAACGACTACGTTTTTAAAAATCGACTTTAACATGATAAAAGTCGAGTCGATGACATCATAGGAACTCAAGATGCTACATCATACTTGTAAAATATATATATATGTTATTAATTTATTAGTTACACAAAAAAAAAGAACAAAACAGTGGGTGTATATTTATGCTCCTTCTGTTTATCATACTGCAAATAAGTCAAAGGAAAAAACAAAACTATTATCAATCTACAAAAATGCTGCTGTTGTTAGTTTTATTTCATTGAATCCACCACATGGATCTGGTGGAACGCGGTTGGGAACAGCAAGGGGGTGCGACAACTCGACATGAAATATAAAAACTCGCAAGACGATCTAAAATCGCCTTGTTGATGAGTTTATTCAACCCCTAATTTGTACACATCCTTTATGATTATAGTTGTCATCACTTTTTTTATTAAAACCAGGTCTCTATTGTAAATGAGTCCCCGAGGCGCAATGTTATTAACCTGTATAAATAAAGGTTGAATGAATAATGATTGAAAACAATAGTCAAAATTATTCATGCTCACATTTGTTATAATCAAATAAAACAAACTGTGTTAATGATTTTATTTTATTTTGTAGAAACACGGGGGCAATAAGGTAAACTATTATCTGAATCTGTGTCCGAGGACAGTGAATGTGTGAAAAACAGACATTGTTGAAATCACATATAACTTTAAAGAACACAGTTCATGTTGAGTCTGGAAGATGACCCAAGGGTCAGAGGTCATAGTTAGGCATGGTAACCAAATCCCAGTTCAACATTGTCTCATTCCAATGGGTTTAAGTAAAAACAGTTACATCATATTTGATACAACTAATCATTATTAATGTGAATAATGACAAAAGTGCTCTGCACTTGTTCTTCCCAAATAGTGAGCCTGCTTTAGTGAATACAGTATAGTGGTTATATATTGAGTTATATGGCATTTACAAACTGATGAATAACACACAAAGTTTGTTTTCTCAGTCATCCAGGTATATAACAACAAAAAAGGTTGAATCATGTCATCTGGA
>JARVGV010000645.1:7392999-7404817 GCA_031762435.1 Hypsolebias longignatus | reverse complement strand
CCCCCCCCCCCCCCCCCCCCCCGCCCCCCCCCCCCCCCCCCCCCCCCAGCACGCAAACTTTCTACGTTAAGATCCTGCTCAAATATCTGAACCGGAGCATGCTGCAGGAAGCTCCTTCAAGCCTTATTACAGATTGGAACTCCAATCACCGCTCGAGTGTTTACCTTAAGCGTAACCATCTCCCCACCTCGACTGTTGGACGAGGGAGAGGGTGTTGCTCTGCGCTCGTTGCTTGTTTTTGCAATTTGCAAATTCATAATCATGTTTTTTTTTTCTCCGCATGTCTCTGTTAAAGTCGAGACATCTGCGAAGACGGCAACGATGGCTAAGCTTCTTGAAATTTGTGCCAAAGAGGAGAAAATCTATTCATCAGAGTGATGATTTAGATAATCTGCTCTGGACTGAGACCAAGGAATCAGAACACGAAGTTTTAAGAATATTTATTTGCGATGTGCACTGGAATCATAATACTGTACTCCAAACTGAGCAAAAATGATGCCGTCTTCTAAAGTAAATCAGCAGAAAATCCTTTTGAATGTGAGCATGTTGATCAGTGACATCATAAACGCACAGATGAGTTTTTTATTGTCTGCGCTGCTCTTATGACATCTGTTTAATCCTGACCATCAGTGCCTTTTGAGGGTATTAACATCCTGAAAACTCCACTTTGTTGGTCACCATCTGCCTTTTTCTGGCCATTGCTCCTCCCAGAATGACAACTTTTCTACTTATTTTTATCTTTCACAAAAAATAAAATAAATAAATAAAAATAAAAATCAAATATAAAAGAGATGCTCTGAAAGTAAAATGGCTTTTTCAGTGCGTGAAACTGAAAATCATTCAGAGTCACTTAGCTTTTCAGGGATATCATTCACTGCTAATAGATTTTCCTGAATGTGAATTTGTGTTTGTTGCTTCATTATTTCTAAAACTATAGCGAAAAACCTGTAGGAGTGCTATTAACAGTTTTTGTATTTGTAGATGTGTACAAATATTTCAGATCAGACGATAGACATGTTGGAGCAACAGGAAGTGCCGTCCTAACGTGCCACCCCCGTTTGCGTCTTTGGTACCCACCTGTTTCTGAAGCTGTTTCCTGCCTCCCTGGCTTTGATCCTGTTGTCTGTTAACACCAAAGCACGCTGCAGGTGGAGTGATGCTAAGAAGGGAATTGACAATACATAAATTCATGTATTGTCTTGACCTCCTGCAGTGGCAGCATGCTGTCTACTCGTGTGCAGGGCTTTTGGAACGACGTGCCGTTTGAAGAGTTTGTGTCATGATTCCCCTGGCGATGCATGTCAAAAAATAATCAGTGAAAAAATATGCAGACACTAAGTGCCCTTCTTAAACTTTCCTGAGAGACAAATGGTGCACAGAAAGACAAATGCATTAGAAGTTTAGCTGGAGAAACGTGTGTATGTGTGTGTGTGTTTGCAAAGATGCATTGGGATTGCTGAGCTCTGCAGAAACCTGTCGAAGAAGCTGAAACTGATTAAAGGTAAAACAATCAGAACACAAGCTAAAACGAGCAGAAACACCAACTAAATTAAGCAAAAACAGTGAAAGATAAATGAGCGCAACTGTAGCTATAAGCTAAATTTGAACTTGGCAACAGTAAAAAGCTTAAATCTGCAAAAAAAATAAAATAAAATAAATAAATAAAAAAAAAATAATAATAAATAAATAAAAAAAAAGCAAAACAATAGCAGAAATCTAAAATCTGAAAAGTAAATGAAAGGTAAAACAAGCAGAACTGTAGCAAAATGCTAAAAGCAGAAAACTGTAGCTAAAGGGTAAATTGTTTAAAGGTTGAATGAATTTAAGCATGAGCTAAATGTGAATAGTAGCAAAACAGTAGCTATATGTTAAAACCATTTAAGTATTAGCTAAAATATAAAAATATTAATGTATTAGCTTAAAGGTAATACAGTATTAGTAACAGTAACTAAAAAAATAGCAATTATAAATAAATACATTTACAAAACTAAAATTAGCAAATGTAAATGAAAGCTAAAATGAACAAAAATATAACTAACATCTAGAATAAGTAAAAGACAGCTAAATGTTAATATTAGCAAAACTGTAGCTTAAAGCTAATATTAGCTACAACAATCTTCAGTCAGGCCATCTGTACGGTTTCTGTTTTGTGCTGAGATGTTTCATCCATCATCCAAAGGACTTCTTCAATCTGAGGGACCACCAAACAAAACTGCTTCTCCACCAACAGCTTACTTCATTATGGAAAAACAAACAAACAAACAAAAAAATAAATAGTTTGCTGGTCTTAAGATGGCCTCTGGGGCCCGCCCTCTCCCCCGTCAACTCCTCTGAGATAAGAAGAAAAAAGGTTGAATCATGTCATCTGGACATCTGGATTCAACCTTTTTTCTTGTTATATACCTGGATGACTGAGAAAACAAACTTTGTGTCCTCTGAGATAGTTTTGTTTGGCGTTTTCTCAGATTCAGGAAGTCATTTTGGATGAAGGACGAAACATCTCAGCAAAATAAATAAATAAATAAATAAATAAATAAATAAATAAATAAATAAATAAATAAATAAATAAATAAATAAATAAATAAAATAAAATAATAAAACATAAAATAAAAAAAAATAAAAAAGGAATTGTCTAGATGACCAGACTGAATACCTGGATTATTGAGCAAGAATTTTGGTGAATATTAGCTACACGTAGGGTCTAAAGCAAAACTATAGCTTTAAGCTAATATTAGCTACACTTATGGTGTAAAGCAAAACTATAGCTTTCAGCTAATATTAGTTACACTTATGGTGTAAAGCAAAACTATAGCTTTAAGCTAATATTAGCTACACTTGTGGTCCAAGTCATTCAAAATATGTACCGGTAACCATTCTTTTGTAATTTTTTAGTAATAAATTGTTAAATAAACTATTACACTGGCAGTTTGCCTTCTATTGCAGGAAGCTTCTTTGTGAATGTATGGATGTACTTATGTTTCCTGCTTGAAACTTTTAAATCAACGGTTCTTTAAAATTAACAGGACAAACAACCCAAACGGTGCATTCAGTTTATCTCTGAAGTGTAAAGTTGGAGCTTAATATTGTGGTAAACACTGAAGACATGTCAGAAACGATCACAGTTACGTTTTTTGTTTAAAACAAACTTTCTGAGATCTTGTTTGAAATGCAGCTAGTTGAGAACAAGATAAAACCACGGATAACTGAAGTAAAACATTCAGACCAGCAAAACTTTTACGTTTCTGCAGCACAATGTGGATATAAACAGTTTAATGATTTCCTACTGAGGCTGTCACGCACTGCATGTTTTCACTTTCACTGAATAAATACTTTCCTTTAAAGAGCAAAGTGACGTCAGAGAGAATAATAAATATGATGCCAAGCCCAAGACTCTGAATCAGTATTTTAAGATCTTTAGACCTCTTGAGTTCTGACGAAAGTTGGAAAACAAAAATTGATCAAAGTATGCACAAGTTTTTTTAAATTATTTTTTATGTCAGTGGAGGGAATAAAGTTCAACCAAGAGTTCATATTTGTAGTAAAGAAAACATGTTTTATTATTCATGCATGCAATATGACACAAGTTGTGATGTAATATGTGCGCTTGGGTTAAAACAACTTACCGTATTAAAACCACAAAGTGTGTCCTGTGTGTGTTTTCCAGAGCTTGTGTACAGGTAATAATCATTGACTTTCCTTGGTTTCATTGGTTCAAAACTAACAATATTATTAATAATAGTAAAATTAAAACATATTGGAAATAGTGAAGTCTATAATATCTATAAGTTAACACCTACAGTGCAAATGAATGTGCAATAACCATGTGCAGACTCATATGTGCAGTAGTGTGCTGTGCAGTATGACTGTTGTTTTTTATATTGTAAATAGTTTATTTTCTTACCCTTTATTTATTTGTTTATTTTTCCTTAACATATTAGACATTTTTTTATATCTTTGACACCATAAAGGAGCTCTTAATTTTTTTTTGTACTTGTCACAAAGACGATCGAGATATTCTGAGTCTTAAAACTGATAAACATGAAACCACAACACACAGCACTATTTGGACGATAGAAAACATGTTCATTATCTTAAAGTCCTTAAGGGACTGGAGGCTTAGAGATTATAATAGAAAAATAAGTATAAACTTTATTAATCCCCTAAGATAAAGATTTCTTACACAGCCGGAACTGGGCTGTTTCAGCTTTGTCAAAGCTAAAAGAATCAGAACATTGGCTAGGGCTTAATTTGAGCCAGATCCTGACGGAACAGGATCCAGGAACTCTTATTTTGACAGGGTGCGCTATGATCCGGTAATGCTCAGTAACACTCAGTCTTACTAATAATAAAGTTTTGAACAAATTTGACTGCCTTGAACAAATAAAACTTATATTGGATTTGCAATCTGAAAATAATTACATAAACACTCATTTTAAACATAACAACTGCTTACGAGTGTCCTAATTTCACATCAGAGCTGCTCCTTCACGTAAGCATTTCTGCTTCTACCCTAAACAAAATCTCCGCCTCTAAAAGTACGGTCATGGGCAATTTAATTAAAAACACAAAAATATAATGAAACAGCACAACTAAATTGCAAATCAGTTTTACAGATTAAGCGGGTCATTAGTAAAATTATGATTATTTATTAAAAAATATGAGAGAAATGTTTGATGGGTAATCATGTTACAAGCATCACGTATCAAAATAACGGCACCAATATGTCAAAATAACAGCGATCAAAATGTCGAAAAGACAGTCCAATTCACTTTAATTAAAAAAAAAGTATCCTTGTAAAACTAAACAACCGAGAACTGAAGCATATGAAGGCAGTGGCAGTGGAGATAGTACTCGATGGGGATGGGGTGTTAGGATGCCTCAGAGAAGCGGCGCATGCTCTATTCACACAAGGATGGAGAGAAACTTATGTAAGTAAACATAGACGTTTATCCACCCGTTAAAATACACCAGAATGCAGGAAATGGCATCTACTTTATTCAAAGTCTTCTGGGGAGGACCCCCAGACTCCGCTATTTGTGTTGCATTGTTTGGTTTACAAATCAAGCACTGGCTAAAACCTAAAAGTAGCAAACATATAGCTAAAAACTAAAGGTTAGAAACTATGCCCTAAAGGGAGGAGAAGGCTGGCTAAAAGCCAAAAATATCAAAAAGATAGCTAAAAGCAAAAAGTAAAAATGAGATAGCTAAAAGTGGCAAAAAGATGAATAAATACTAAACAGTTCCAAACACTAGCTAAAAGCAACAAAAGATTAGCTAAATTCTGAAAGTAATAACATTAACAGAAAGAAGCCAAGAAACTAGCTAAAAGCAAAACAGCTAAAAGCTAAAGGTTGCAACTCTTGAGCTAAATACAGCAAAACATCAGCTAAAAGCAAAAAGTAGCAAAATGATAAATAAAACGAAATGTACTAAATACTAGCTAAAATCAGCAAAATATTACCTCAATGCTCAAAGTAACAAAATATTAAGTAAAAGTAACAAAATGGTAGTTAACAGCTGCAAGTAGCAGAACAGTAGCTAAAAATCACACTGAAAGTAACAAACAGACAAAAACAACTAAAGAGAACAATGTTCTTGGAGAAAGTGAAGAGATCTCTGTATTTCTGGGAGAAAATTGTTTAATCATAAAGCAAAATATTTTTTAAAAGTATAAAAGTTACAAAAGACAAAAGCAATAGCATGCATTTCCTGAATGAGCTGAAATTCTTGAAAGGCTAAAATGGCACTAAATATGCAGAAGTGGTGAGAGGACGAACTTGTACAAATAATAATAATACAGTACTAATAAAATAAACAAGAAAACAGAATGTTGACTCAGTGTTCACACAGGAATTTTCAACTTCTAACTCCAAATATCATTTAGGACCAAGGTTTTGTCTGTCGTGCAGAAAAAATAACTGAAATAAAATAGTTTTTCACATCAAAATGATAAATTTCCCCAGAAAATTTGGAAGGAACACAGCCTGAAGGTTTCAGAATGTAATATGAATAATTAAAACGATTAATTAATATTTATTGTAATTAACATGCAGTACTTTAAAAACAATTTACAAAATTCTGAACCTTGAAAAACCCTGTGGAACAGAAACAACCCTTTAGCAGAAACTTCAGAACAACGTTAATATGTCTCTAAACCTTCTGTTTTTCATCATATGGTTATCCTCGTTTCATCCCTTACCTTTCCTTTCTTATCACCTTTTAATTACATTCTCACAACCTTTAGACTGCCCCTCCCCCCCCAACACCACTTTTAGATTCCCTTCGCTCCTGCAAAACTTAATTTTTCAGAACTTGTAATTAACGTTTATTTATACGAGCTGGTCCCAGAATCTTAGCTTCATTGTAAATAGTTGTTTTCGTTGACCACCAGCCCTCTACTAGAGCGAATTAATTACAGCTGCCACACACAGCTCCGTCTGATTAATTTCATGTGTCTCACTGGTACGAGTCAATACAACTTTAAGGCTCAGGGCTTCCGAGTAATTGGAACAAACATGGCAGTAGTGATGTTTGGAGCTAAATCTTTGCCAAAGGCACAGCTGACTGCTGTCATATTATCCTCTTTGTCACACCTCTAAGTAAAGGAGCACAGCTCCAAATGCTGGCAAGCCTTGTAAGCCTAATTCAAATAATCCTTTACGAAAACACCTCATTACTACCTGTCAGTGGAGGTGTTGTCAGTTAATTTATCTAAGACTTAAATAAATATAATGATAAGGAATTGTCTTTTTTTTAATCAGTTATAAAAGTCAGTGCTGCCGTTCTCGTCACCATATTCTTGTTTTGTTGTTTTGAAGTATCCTCAGGTTGATTTTTATACATTAAAGTGAGTTTGTTTCGTTGTTTTGCCTGAGGTATTTTCTGTCCTTCTGAGTCTAATTAAATGGGCTCCCTTTGCGGCGGCGGGTTCTGCTATCCTTTCCGCCTTCTCCAACGAGCCAGAAGGACTTTTGTTTCCTCTGTGACAACTGGAAGGCTGGTGTTTCCTTCCAGCCCTGCTTTGTTTCTCACTCAGCCAGGCGTGAACGGCGGGTACGGCCGTCCTCCGTCATCTCAAAAGCTGCTAAATGCTTATTTCTCTCTTCAACAGGCCGATGGAAAGTGCTCTCAGAAGAAACAAGTTTCTTTTAATTCCTAAAACTGTGCTTTGAACAAATGAAGTGCTCATACCAGCTGTATCGATGGTGCAGACTGGATTAAAGGATTTAGTTAATTTTGATGACCTTCAATTTAAACTAAGAATTGCATTATATCATAATTGTCAGACTATAAGGCGTAATATCAATGAACGGGTCTGTTTTCATACATAAGGCGCATTAAGCGAAACAAGTTCATTTTGACAGATTTGTGAGCGCCGTGTACCACATAAAATCTGTTTGAGGTCAGTAAGCACAACCAGAATTAATACATAAGGTGCACCAGATTATAAGGCTCACTGTTGACGTTTGAGAAAATTAAAGGATTTTAAGTGCGCCTTATAGTCAGAAAAATACGGTAAATCATGTTACATTATAACTCATAATTAAATTAAATTTGAACCCTTTAAAAAAAAATCAACTTTTCAGTTTTCAACACATCACTAAGAGCAATCAATAATTACATTTATTTATATACAGTAGCACTAAATCACAGTCAATTTGTCTCAGGGCACTTTACAGGAACATTCACATGCATAGAAAAGTCAATTAGTTAAGTTATCTCTCTAAGAAGCAGCAGACTTGTTGAATCTTCACTTCATTGCCGTCTCCCATTATTAACAAGCACAATGGCAACAGTGGAAATATTAAGCATAGAAAATAATGACAAATGTAAAATAAGTTGAACAGAGTAAGTAAAGACAGTAAGCCTAAGCCTATAGCAGCATAACTAAGGGATAGCTCAGGAAACCCAAGTCGACCCTAATGATTTATCAAACAGGAAAGTCTTCAGCCCAGTCTTAAAACTGGACAATGTGTCAGCCTCATGGACGTAAACTGGAAGTTGGTTCCACAAGAGAGGAGCCTGACAACTGAAGATCTTCCTCCCATTCTACTTGTGGAAACTCTAGGAGCCGCAGGTAAACCTGCAGCCTGAGAGCGAAGTGCTCTGTTAGGAAAATATGGAACAATTATATTTATAATATAAGATGGAGCTAGGTTGTCGAGGGCTTTGTAGGTTAGAAGTAAGATTTTGAATTCAATTCTGGATTTGAAAGGGAGCCAATGGAGAGAAGCAATCAATGAAGTAACTCCCAGAATTAATCAAGGTTCGTGCTCAATAATCCAGATATAAAATCCAACACATCTGGATGGTTTCTGCTTTTGCTGAGACATTTCGTCTTCATCCGAAGGACTTCTTCAATCTGAGGAGACACAACAAACTGCATACTCCAGAGTGGAAAAAATAAATAAAAATACAACTATTGAAACACATCGTTATTTAACATTAGCTGTAACTGGACCACTTTCAAACAGAAATAACCCCCAGCCTGCTTAAAATAACCAAATCCTAATTTAACCATTATAGTTCTGAGAAAACCTTTTTATTATCTCTTATAAAACCTATAACTTACTTTGAAAAAAGTGATAAAGGAATGATAAAAAAAAACAAACAAAACATAATATTAAAAACAAAAAAAACTTTTTTAATGTATGCAATTAGGTTGGGCAGTATTTTATCTTTAAGCCCTAGTATAAATCTATGTGAAATTATTCATCCATATATTGTATTACCATCTGTCTAGATTTGTTTGCATTGCTTGTGGTGTTGTCCTTTTACCCACTTTTTATGGTGACAGGAAATCATGTACTGTAATTACTTGTATGTGTCTGCATTTGTTTGTCTTTCTGTTAGCAAAATATTTAATAAACCACTGAATTCAAAGATGGATGTCACAGCTAATCAAACTTAGTAATTGCAAAAATAGCGGTAACTCTTTAAGGGTACTGAACAAGGGTTTGGCGTGGTAGTAGCTTAGGGTCATCCTCAACACTCAGCACTATCTGAATCACAAAGATTCACAAGATCTCTTAAAGTAACATATGTTGGACGTTAAACTTTTTAAAAAATGTTCTGTATCAGGCCGCAGCAGAGAGCTCAGCAGGTTTGCAAACTTCCCTGTAGTTCTGAAGACCTGATCTGAAAGTTTGCTTTAGCGCACACAACAGGAAATCAGGCGTTCGATTTCTCTTGGAGGGGACGGCCATCTTTGTTGCTCATGGGCTCTCTGCAATAACCCATCAGCTCTGTTGCATAAACATTTTAGGTTTCTTTTTCCACTTCAGCTTCTGCCCTGGTTGTTGCTGCGCTGTTGTGATGGTAAAACGTGCGTCGTGACACCGTCCTGTTTTGGCAGACTGAACAGATCGCCACAGTTTGAAGCTCTTTGCTTTAGATTAAGCAAAGCTTGAATCCACAGGAATGTGCAGGCAGTTTAATCTATCCTGAAAGATGCAAAATCATATTTAAACCCAAGTTCAAACAGAAGTGCCCAAGCACCAAAAGTTCCTCCACGTTTTGTTTTAGTCACTGCAGAGGCATTATTAATCCCTTCTTTTCTTCGGCTACATTTATTCTTCTGCATCGAGCTTTGTGAAGTAGCTACAGAATAATACAATTCTTGCCCAGCTTTTTCAGATAAAACCAAAACATCACATAATTTGCCCCAGCTTGCGCGTGTCTGAGCTGTAAGTGGATGTAGTTTTACAGCCCACTGTATCCACGATGCACAGAGAGGAGCCAGGCTCTTTTTTATGTGCTGCAATTAGAGCTAATTTCTTTGACATACTAATCTCTCTCTGCAGCGACGTCAAAGGAGAGGCAGCCTCAGATTTCTCTATTCCAGACTGTAATGCTTTGCACTTACAGTATAGTGTGGCAGAGCAAGATAGGGATAAGACCCAAGGATAAAATGGTTGAAATTTTCAATCTGAGGCTGAACAGCAGAAAAAGAGCCAGACGGTAGGAATGAGCTGCAAACCAAGCATCCCTTTGGGGAGAATAGTATGGATTATATGATCCTGTTTCTGGTCTACAGAGACCAAGGCAATCATTCAGCAGCTTTATATCCTCTTGTAGGTGGTGCTTGATGCCACTGTGTGCTTTTTTACTCACCCTGAAGAATATATGATGACTATGATCGCTGTTTTTCATTTCTGACACCTTTTAAGAAGGACATTCTTATTTTCTGCTGGTGCAACCCACTGCGAGCGTTTGTGTTGCAGAGCCTGCACCCTGCAGCACATTACAAGAGATCGTATGCATTTCAGGATATAGAACCAATAGGCACAACAGAATGCAAGATGAGTTTGTGTGTGTGTGTGTGTGTGTGTGTGTGTGTGTGTGTGTTCTAATTCTTATTCTTGTCCATATAACTTTATGCAATGGTAATGGATGCAGCTTAAGTATCAGTTTTTCATAAATTTATTGTTTAACCTATAAAAGAAAAGTGAGATGTGCTCAAACCTAGAGATAAAAAAACATGTTTATTCTTTAAAACACATTTTAGGTGATTGTAATAGTTTCCTCTTTATTTTTTTTTATATTGAATTAGATTTTAGGTTGCATGCATAGTTGTGCAACAACTCTGCTACTGCAGTTATATTTACATGTTAACCTTGCATTTTATTTTATTTTATTTATTTTTTAACCATTTTTGAAAGTTATACATTTGATTTTTAATTATTTTTATATTTGACACAACTTATTAAAATGGTTATTTTTTTTTGTTTGTTTCATTTTTCTCAGTATATACTGTATATACAAACCTTTTTCTTTGTATCTAATTTTATTAATTTATGTTCTTTTCATATTTTTTAAAATAAAATATAGCTTGCTTTATTGATTTATTTGATTTAATTTTACTTGCAACAGGATTGCAGCAACATTATTGCTAAGTCAGAGCCAGCAATGACTTTGTTGATTCCAGTTCTTACACTTTCAATCTCAATCTCTGCAGTTGTTGTCGAGGGATTAAACAAAGCTGGAGGCGGGTGGATCACAGCTTCGGCACATCCACGGTTCAGGTGCAGCTTAGTCCCAACACATCAAGCTTTAGCCGCAGGCGCCGGCTGCATCAAGCAAACAAGACCTTGACTTTCACACTTGTGTTTTGGTCGGTCAGTAGGCCTCTATGCTCTCATGAAGCCAAGTTGTTTAAAAGAATAAAGGTGTAAAAGCAGAAAATCTGAGAACGTCTTGACATGCGCTGAAATACCCTTCAGCATCCCTTTTTATGACAGAGTTTTCAATTAGAATAATTGTTATTGCATTTAATTTAAAGGACTGTTAGAATGCCCAAATGTTACTGGTTGGAAAACAGAAAAATAAATGAACCCATTGATGTGGTTGTTGAATGCTGACATTATTTTCTTGCTGTGAGAAGTTGCATTCCACTACTTTGGAATAAGCTCATTTCTAAAACAACTCTTTCAAGTCTATGACAGCAAGAAGAAAAGTGCAAAAAAAAAATAAAAAATAAAATAAAAAAATAAAAATAAAAAAAACCCAGAAAAGTTCTAAAATCTACTGAGCAATGCGTCGTCTCACTTTATTCATCAGATAAATACATATGGGTGCTTTTTGATTGGGGTTTTTATGCGATTAAATTACATTTTTATATACAGGTGGTCCCCGACTTACGGCGCTCCGGGCTTACGGCGCTCCGGACTTACGAACCACCCCATAGTGATGTCATCGCGCCGTTCGTTGCCTTTTTTATGCAGCATTTTATAATTTTTTCTTATTTTTTGGGGTTTTTTGTTAACTAACTGCTTGGAAATGCATTTAGAATCATTAATACGGCCGTTCGAAGTTGTTT
>JARVGV010000645.1:7324980-7345479 GCA_031762435.1 Hypsolebias longignatus | reverse complement strand
GTCCTCTGGACATGTCCAGAGGACCAGACTTAGCTTTTTTAGATTTTTCTACCTGGATTATTGAGCATGCATCAGGGAACATATGTACAGTAATATATATGTAGCTACTAAATGTTATGCACCAGTTCTGCAGAACAGCAGCTTGGTTCCAGTTCAGCTCACTTTTGTTTTGGCAGACCTACACTGCCGGTTCTGGTCAGCTCTCTCGGGTAGTCCTGGTGGGCTCCAGAGAGAACGTTGGACCTCTGGGCTGTACTCAGATTCACAGATGAGTCTGGAGGTCCAGTTCTGGTCTGGTTCTAGTCCTGTTCCAGGCCAGTTCCATGTGGCTCTCTGCATCCACTGGGCGCCAAAGTCACTATGAATAAAAACCAAACTTTTTAGATCGGATCAAAAACGTTCCCTCCATTTCAGCAGAAGGCAACAGGGCTTCTGGGTGGGGCACTGTTGGCTTCTGGAAAATGTGGTTCTTCTGAGTAGCTATACAGGCTTATTGAGAGAAAACTATACAATGGTGGCACCTGTCCAAAGTATTTTTCGTTAACTTTTTACTGTACTGTATCCAGTACTGTCCAATCATGTGAGTAATAATAAAGATGGCAATCGTGTGTCATGTACACTTTTTTAATGTACAATCTTATTTTGAAAAACCATGAAAGTGCAAATCCGCAAAAGATGAATTGCAAAGTAGTGAGGAACTACTGTAAACTCAAATGTTACCCTTACCTTCACTTCAAAGCAGTGCAGGGAAAAGAAGCATTTTGGAAAACACCTTCTTGTTCTGCCTGGTCCAGATCCAGCTCCTTCTGAACTTTCTCTTCTGCAAGAAAGCTCAGTAATAACTCTGTCTTGTCCTCTGTCCAGGGCACTGGTTCTGTCTTTTGTGTTGCCATTTGTCTCAAAGAGAAAAAGGAGTAGCTGGAATGAAGCATGTAGCTGAAGGAAACATCAGTAAGGAGCAGTCACTGGAAGTCGCCTCAACTGTGATGTGAACCCCCAGGCCAGTGAACCAATCAATGTCCAGCAGTCTGCTGACATCAAATCTGCAGCACCAGCCCGGCCCGAATGGAACCCCAGGTTTCTGGGTTCCAAACATCTAGCTGGAACTGGACCAGACTGCTCAATGTCAACAATTAAAAACCCCAGGCACAACCAAGGTCAGGTCAGCTGACATGTCAGAAAGGTCTCCAGCTTCAGAACAAAAGTCCAGTCTGTGTTTTAATCTTTGGATTTCCCATGACCTGGATGATGGAGGATCTTCACCAGCATAAAATAAACCTTAATGTTTCCGCTGCAAGATATAAGTGGGTAGGAGTTACACAGGGGAGAAAAACAGAGGTAGTTTTTTTTTTCTTCTTCTCCAAGGCAACTGAGTGATGGATCCTGGTGAGTGGAGGGAGCAAATTTATCTACCAGCAGGTTCAGTGGTGGAGCCAGAGGGTGGCCTTAACCAACATAGATTAATCTTTGGTCACACAAATTATTTGATTGGAAGTATACTTTTAAGCAATATAAAAACTAGAAAGCATAGTTTTTTTTGTTATTATTATTATTAATGGAGTGGCCAGTGTACATGTATCTATACGGTGTTGGCCATCTTGGATTATGACGTAGCAATCCATTTTTCAAAAGGAGCCTTTCTTACATCTAGATGCAGCAACATATAAAAATAAAAGTTAGTACCTCACTTATTTTTTATTATTATTCTCAGAATGTGCACAGATGGACAGATGGAGTGTATTTACAATTACCACACTTAACCCCATGATGGGGGGACAAAAATAGCTATACTGTACTTTGGCCGATTTTAAAGATACTGAGGCAGAATTTGGTGTGGTAGTAGCTCAGAATCATCCTCAGTACACAGTGTTAGATGACACAAAATGCCACACTATGGTGTGAGGCTGCACAAAATATCAGTAACAAGGTTGTCCCTCTCTCCAACAGATGATCACAGTCTAAAATGCTTCAAAGTTAGAAGATGATCTGCACAGTTTCACTCCTTAAACTCTAAACTGTCCCACATGTGCTACAGTGGTTATGATGGAGGTGTTTTTATGTTTACTGGACGTCTAAAAGCTCTGCCTGTAATCTCTGTCTGTCTTTGTTGTCTGCCTCAAAAAGAAAAAGTGCAGTCGGGTCAAAGAGCTCTCAGTGATCGTTTAATATTGGAGGGTAAGACCCAGTGGAAAGTCAAGATGCAGTTGTACGAGAGAGAAAGCAGAGATTAATGCTGCTTGGTTGGGAGCCAGCTCAGTGAAGCTGTCAGGGTTAAGAGCCAGTTTGCCAGCAGTGACTCAGGCTCAGAAAGGATGGCAGGCAGCCAACACAATCTGAGGCTACAAGAAGAGAGCCTCTCACCAACACTCACTCATCAACGTTTGTCAAAAACCATGGGGCCACTTCTGCTTTAGCATTACCTCAAAATCTGTAAGGACCTACCAGGACTTTTTTATCTTCTGCAAGCTAAAAACTAAATTATGGCTGAGAACCTCAGCTTCTTCCAAAATTATATTTAGATTTTTCTTAATACAACATTAATGTAAATATGTGTTTAACTGAAACCTGGAAAATTAAAGACATATCATTCCTTGATTCATTGAACTGTACAGACTCCAAATGTTTTTCTTGTTTGAATGTACATAGAATATTTAATTTCTGATTGTTGTATTTAAATCCACTTGGTGGTCCATGAGGTATTTTGCTAACAGACAACCAAGGATAACTCCAAAATTTAAAGTTTTAAGCAAAGATCTCGTTTAATGCGTTGGACTGGACAGGATGTGTTGTGAATCACTGTTAGCCACAAGCACACCAAATGTAACCACGTGGACTAAATATAACCTGATTTGTGTTTTATAAGGTCACTTGGCTCTGGCAGCCATTTTGAATTGAGTTACAGTAGTCCCCCGCTACTTTGCAATTTGTTTATTGTGGACTTGCTCTATCGCAGTTTTTCTAAATAAGATTGGGCACTACACATAATGGCTGATTGATGGATGAGCTACACAGTTGGCATGGAATTTTTAATTTTAAAAACATTATTTTAAATTACTGTATTTAGCACCTGTTGCACCTCTGTGCAGCCCACACTGCAGGAGAAACTTCCTGCTGCAGCTGCTCAGCTGTTTTCCATGCAGAGCGGAGAAGTGGGCGTGGCCAAGGGCGCTTGCAGGTGGCAAGTTAAGTTCCTGGCAAAACCATTGCAGACATGTTCCTGTTTTTAGTTTTCTACACCGCCTTATAATTTAGCTGTTTTTTTTTTTTTTTTTCTCACTACGTTCCCTTTTGATTGTCCTTTTGGTTGCCATTTTATTTTAGCTTGTTTTAAAAAAAAGTGTACGCATTTTTTATTGTTGTCTGTTGTTGTCCACTGTTGTCATCACTCTTTGTTAAACATTCAGGTCTCTCTTGTCAATGAGTCCCCGAGGATCAGTGGGATTAACCTGTATAAATAAAGGTTGAATGAATGAATGACAGGCAGGGAGCTGAAATCATGACATTCTGTGCTCTTTCAGAGCGTTTAGACTTTAGAAACATTGTTTAGAATATTACAAGAGTGTGGGAAGGGTTTAAACACACACACATGCATGCACACACACACACACGCGCGCACACACACACACACACACATACACACACATATATATTATACTAAAATGAAAATTTACTTGTACTATTATTCCTACTTAACGGTTTTTCACTTATCGTGGGACTTCAGGGTACAGATCCCCTGTGATAAATGAGGGACTGCTGTACTTCTAAGAGTTAATCAGTGGTAGTTGTTCATCAAATGTTTTATTTTCTCATAGATTTAATAAAATCCATCTTTTGGTCCATGATATTTTTTGCTAACAGACATAGTTGACAGGGGTGGCTGTGGCTGAGTGGTTAGAGCAGTCGTTCTCCAATTCAAGAGTTGGGGTTTCGACTCCACCAGCAGTCACATGCCGACGTGTCCATGGGCAAGATACTGAACCTCTCATTGCCTCTGATGTGTGTCCCATCAGTGTATGAATGTGATACACACTGATTAGTCTCTTTAGAATGACTTGTTCAATTAACTTTGTAGAGATCTAGTAGAGTGATGTATGAATGGGTACATGAGGCAGGTTGTAGTGTAAAGTGCTTTGAGTATCTTGATTAGATAGAAAGGCTCTATATAAGTACAGTCCATTTACTCCAATTGTTGATTAAGTTGATTAAAGTTGATTAAAATCTGTAACCTTGACTTTTGACATTTTTGTGTTTTTAAGGTCAGAAGTGGAAAGACTCTTAAAGCTGGTCATGTTCAGATGGACACCTGTTGGAGAAATGATCTCACTCACTAACATTGTTCACTCAAAACAACCACACAGGTGAAGTTTACAGATTTTACTTGCAACATACATGAATAAACATGAAGGCATGTCACAGAAATGAGCCATGAACAGTGTTATCTGCTGACTTTGATAACATTAACAGCACCGCAGAGCTCGATTTAGTTCCTTGAAGTCGTCTTGAACATCTCACACAACTCTTTGTCTTCAGTGACACGGTTCACGGGCATCAGAGAGACATCGTGAGCAGGCCTTCAGTTCGAGGTAAGAGAGTGTTTTAGGACAAGCTCCTTGTTCTCAGAGCAGAGGGGAAACATATCAGCCACAAGAACAAAACACAACAAAACATTCAGAACCTTTGACTGAAAACTCTCTAACATCCTACAATGTTTCTGAAAGTTTCATTAAATTTTGTTCTGTGGTTCATGAGATATTCTGCTAACAGACGCCACTAACACATATGCACAATGTTAAAACATTATCTGATTTCACCTTTTAGCAGCAGGCGATAAAATTAAAAATGTCAATGGATCATTGTAAGTTCATGTTCATCCACTGCTCCAGCTCAACATACTCCGTTAAGGAAGTTCTTCTTCTTCGTTGGTGTTTTACGGTGGATGTATCCACTCTGTTGCATCACTGCCTCCTTCAGACTGAACCCCATATTTACATTTCCATAAAGGAAGTTTCACAGACATAAAACATAAATCTGTCAATCTGTGTTGGATTACATTACTCCGAGGCTTTCTTAAGCACTTGGATGTGCGACACAAAAAACTGAACTTTGGAATCGAATTAGTGAAAATGAAAGTAGTCAAACTGAATTTTCAATATGAGGAAATTCAGTTTCAAATCAAATTAATTCAGTTTGAATTTAGTGAAATTCAGTTTCAAATCAAATCAGTTTGAATTTAGTGGAATTCAGTTTCAAATCAAATGAATTCAGTTTGGATTTAGTGAAATTCATTTTCAAATCAAATAAATTCAGTTCGAATATAGTGAAAATAATTTTCAAATCAAATGAATTCAGTTTGAATTTAGTGAAAATCATTTTCAAATCAAATGAATTCAGTTTGAATTTAGTGAAATTCAGTTTCAAATCAAATGAATTCAGTTTGAATTTAGTGATATTCATTTTCAAACCAGTGGATTTCATTCAGACTACATGAATGCAGATTCAGTCTTCAAATTCAGTTTCTGATGGAACAGGTTATTCTGCCCATAATCTTCTGTCCAACAACTTTTTTTTTTATCCTTTATTTATCCAGGTTAGTCTCATTGAGCCACGAGAACTCATTTTCAAGACAGACCTGTTAGGGAGCAGATGGTGGGGGTTAAGGGCCTTGCTCAGGGGTGGAGGCAGGTGTGGGTATTTCACCTTTTTCCATCCACATTTTTATTTTTTTTTTTTATGTCGGTACCGGGGCTTGAACCAGCGATCTTCCGATCACAGGCCCACCGTCTCTAACCACTGCGCCACCACTCCCCTCCACTAAAATAAACTACTACTTACTACTCGTATTACTGTTCCTACTTCACGGTTTTACACTTATCGCAGGGCTTCCCATGATAAATGAGGGACTACTGTAAACCGTTTTGATCTTAACCCTGCTCAGACTAGCAGATTCTACCATTTCTTCAAACAGGTTCATCAGCATGTAAGATGTGGACTGTTCATACGGTTTCCACGAACCCCTCTTCCAACAGATCTTAATGTTTGCTTTAAGTTAAACTTTTTTTTTGTAATTAGAGGAAGCCTTGAAAGCAGGTGACTTGAGATGTGCAGCATAGTGATGGAAAAACTGCGATGAAGTTACAATCGCTTTAAAAGAATCAGCTTAAAACTGAAAATCAGCCAATAGACACCTCAGTGGTGTTGAACTGCAGTTTTTGAGATAAATCCGTTCTTGCTTTAATTTACCAGTTTGTCCTTTAAAAGGGGGGTCAAATGGAAGCAAATCCCAGTCCTTCAGGTGTGCTATCAGCTGGGTTGGCCCTGCTCCTCTGCTTCGGCAGCTAGTGACAGCAGGATGGCCTTTGGAGTGTTCTCAAAAAGTGCTGCTCTGTTCTGGGTTTGACCCTTCTTGACCCAGTGGCCGTAGATCCTGAAGGCGCAGGCGTCGATCAGTTTACGGATGGGTTTGACGGCGTATGGGTCGCTCTTGATCACCTCCTTGGAAACGGGCTTGGCCCTCCTGTAGCTGCAGTAGATTCTCATCGTGGCGAGAACAGTTATACAGATGACCTTAAACGAGATTTAATCTGCGTGAGAACTTTTTTTTTTTTTTTTTGAAATTGTTTCAAGCAAGAATAGATTTTCTAAAGTCTTGTCACCTTGAACTTCCTGTAAGGACTGAACTGTCGCACCTCGTTCACCACATACTGCGAGAAGAACGAGTGACTGAGAGCCTCTGTCGCTGTGACCCGCTGTACTGGGTCCACCACCAGCATCCGGGAGATCTGGACAAACGGTGCTTTGTGTAAAATATATTTATGACCTGCTTTATTAAATCAGGGAAGGAGGTTGGGAATGAACTAAGCGCACCAGATCTTTGGCTGTGTCCGAGCTGTCCTCCCACTCTGGAGACGAGAAGTCGTATTTCCCTGCTAGGATCATCCGCAGCATCAGCATCTGTTTTCTGTGCCAGAAGGGTGGAGAGCCTGCGAGCAGCGTGTACATGATAACTCCTGCACTCCATCTGCAAACATTCAGGACAGCTGACATGTTTAATAAGAGTGAACAGCAAATACTTAAAATTATAATATTTTAGTGAGTTAAATGTAGATTTGGCACATTACGAGTGAATCTAATGTTTGTGGACACTCACATGTCAACAGCTGTACCGTATCCTTTGTGTCCTGCGTCCATGGAGCACTCGATGATCTCAGGAGCAAGGTAACCAGGAGTCCCACACACCTCTGTGTTACAATCATCAGAACAATTTAAATTATTTCGTACTCTTCTTGTTACATTCTAACTGTGTCCAAACTGCATGATACTCTAAAGACTGACGCTCTCCAAAACAAACCTATTGAATATTAGGAGCAGTAGAAGTACAACAAAAAGGCTGAAACTCTTGAACTTTACTACTGATATTTACATCCAACCAGAAATTGTTTCCTGGTGTTTGAGTTTTTCTACATACCAGAAAAACAAACATGGAGCAAAACCTCTGAATTGCCACCTTATCGTGGAGGAGTTTATGTGCCTGAATGTTTCTAGGCCAGGGGTCTGCAACCTTTATGATCAAAAGAGCCATTTTACGCTTTCCTTCACTAGATTAGATGTTTGCAGAGCCGCAACCACCTGCTCCAACTGTAATTATCAACTGGTGGCCCATGGACCACTTTAAATTTGTTGTAGGAGATTTTTGTGGTGACAATATAAAGCTAAAATATATACTGTATACCGGTACTGATTTTTTTTAACATTTATTGATATTTTTTTTAATTTAAGACAAATGAAAAGACCAGATTCTTGTAAAGAGAGGGGAAATTGTTTTTTAAATAATAAAAAAACAACAACTATGAACTATGTAAACCTATGTAATTTTTAATTAAGTATAGAAATAAAGCAAAAAGTTAAAGTATTTGCAAAAGAAATGACAGGAAAACAGCTAAAACTAGAAGGTTTTTTTGTTGTTGTTGTTGTTTGTACAACAAAAATTCAGTTTTATGTCAGTTTTGGTCCTGGCTTTAAAGAGCCGCTGCAGAGGGACCAAAGAGGCCGCAGGTTGCAGACCCCTGCTCCAGACAGACAAGAGTAGCAGACTATGGCAAGCCGTTTGCGTCATTAATAACAACTTTTAACTATTTCATGATACAACAGCATGCCATACAGCTCATGTGCCATCTAGTGGCTGAAAATTGTAATGTTCAATATTTTCTGTCAGAATGAATGAAAGCAGTTATATCTTAGCTAAGAATTGGTTTATAAATATGGCAAAAAAATTAATAAATACGTCGCTTTGGTTTATAAGTCGCAGAGCATGCAAATTAAGCAAAAAAAAAAAAAAGGGATGAAAATTACAGTAAATGTTTCCACATAATTACACAGCTACCTCTTCCAGCTCTTCTGGGAGGATTCCAAGGCGTTTTCTGGCCAACTGAGAGATATAGTCTCTCTATCGTGTCGTGGGTCTTCCCCGGGGTCTCCTCCCAGTTACAAATTACAAGAGCTGGGATATTTTATTAGTTGTATTATACTTTATTTTATTTTTTTTACATTAAAATATACTGTATATTAATCCTCAATATTAAAACTAACTCTATCCTCAAAGGTGCTCTTCTCTTAGCAAACATTCTATTTTTCTGTTTTTTTTCTTTTAAATTCTTTTAGCTTTTAGGTAGCCTTTGACTGTTTTTAACTAGCATTCTGCTAGTATTAGCTTATAGCTAAAGTGTTGTTTGTATTTTGCTATGTTTAGCTTTCAGTTAGCCTTTGACTAATTTCATCTTTAAGCTAACAATTTCACTTATTTTGCTACTTTTAGCTTTTGGCTAAAATTGAACTGTTTTTAGCTTTCACTTCAGTTTAAACTTCTTCATCAAATTTCAAAAGTTATTCAGCACTCAGCATTCATGATTCATTTTAATACAAATGTAATTTTCTTTAGTTTAAATTGAATTAAAACAAAGAGCATTTGATCTTTTTTGTCTGTTTTTGTTTAGTTCTGCTGCATTTTTGCTACTCAAGAGTTTAGATTTTAATTTAAAAAAATGTACAGTATATTTTCTGCACACACCATTGAGTTTATTATATTTTTCATTTGTATTTATTTCATTTTTTACAAATATATATCTTGGTATCATTGGAGTAGTTCAAAACATTATTAAACAACTGTCTGTGTTTGTGAATTATTTTTACGATGCCAAGTGGCTTTTTTTGCCTGTTGAAGGTTTTATAGACAAGACTGCAAACACCAATTTCAGCAGATTATAAACACCAGCTGGTGATATTAAAGAGCCAACAAATGGTCATAGTTTTAGTTGCAAACAGCATTTATGCCTTTTGTTTGAGTACAGTGTTTGTGAATTCAGCTCGGTGCCAAGAGACAGCAAATAGATGAGAAGCAATGAGCTACTCTGACTTGTCATAAAAGTTAAAAGTTTATTGTTCTGTTTTATTTATTATTTTAAACTAGGAGGTCTACAATCACAACATGGTCTGGTTGGTCTTTATGTGATTGTGTCCTCGCCCCCCAACAAAAGCAGTTTATTGCTCCAGCAAAGAGTTGCTGTGAATGCCCGGTGCTTTGGTGGGTGAAACATGAAGAGCGGAAGAACTGGAAACACTTTGATAGGAAAAACAATTTTTAGAGTAGACGGACGTTTACCTAGAAGCCTTTAGACCCACTGTAATGGGTGCCTTATCATTTAGTTCATTTTCTTTTTGCAAGTTTTCTTCGCTGCAGCCATGAAAGGACGCTTTTGGTTTGCAGCAGAGAATGGAGCAGCATTTTAATGGATCTCAGTTGGCAAAAAGTGGCCTAACGTGTGCCAAAAACACCACTATCAGAGCAAGACCACAATCTCCCCTTCCTCTGACATCAACAAGATGGATGTTACTTACAATTTCTCAGTTGACCAAAATAACACGACACCAAACAATGTTTTCGACTGTGGTATCCTTCATTTCGGTTTTGTGTAAACACGTCCTCTTTGGCCTACATTTCCTCCTAAAAGCAGACGGCAGAGGAACCCTGCAGGCCACAGCTGGGACCCAGACACGTTCAAGGTGCAACAAGACGCGTCACTGAGTGCTCCTCTGTACCTTGCTGCTGTGCAGTACTTTTATTCTTTAATAGTCACCAGGTCATCTGGACAGTTTCATTTTTGTGAAAAGACGTTTCACCCTCTATGCCCAAGTAAAGTGTTTTGCTCACTAAGAAACCATCTTGTGACCATAAAACTGGTTGGCCCACTAAAGGAGTGTGCTGCTTAAACGGTTTTCTTGGGACTCCTCAGATTGATGAAGCTCTCCGGATAGAGGGCGAGACGTTTTTCCACAAAAAAGACTGTCCAGATGACCTGATCGAACATTATTGTATTTTGTACCTGGATGATTGAGCATGAACTTTGATGTTTTTTCATTAACTCAACAATATTTCTGTTAGCTAGAACAAGCCTCGCCAATTTCCTTTGACCTCTCTTGCTGATGAGCCGTTTCATTCAGCTTTTCACCGCCAATGTTTTGCTTTTTAATCAGTTCAGCTTGCCCAGGGACACTTCAGCATGTGACTGCTGGTGGAATCGAACCCCCAGCTTTCACACTGGAGGACAACTGCTCTAACCACTCAGCCATAGCCACCCCTTAACACTTAAAGTATGTCTTAAGAATCAGTTTCAACTACTACCACACCAAATCTGAGCTCAATATTGTTAAAATTGTCTGATTTATACACTGATGCATGCTCAATAATCCAGGTAAAAAAAATCTAAAAAGCTAAGCCTGGTCCTCTGGACATTCAAAAACCAAAAAAGTAGAAACGTTTCGTCTTTTGTCCGAAAGACGAAACATTTCTACTTTTTTTTTTTGTTTTGTTTTTTGAATGTCCAGAGGACCAGGCTTAGCTTTTTTTAGATGTCTGATTTATAGATATTTTGATGTTTTATGAATTTGTTTGGCTGTTGTGGACACCTTTCAAGGATTTACTCCATAGTTACTTGGTTTTAGATGTACATCTAATGATTACTTTCTGAAAATTTCATTTAAATTTCTCCACTGGTTCATACATTTGCAGTTCAGGCAAACACGCACGCACACACACACACACAGAGACTTGAAGTTAGGCAATCCAAACTGCAAATAGTCTCTATTAGCATCTTTAAACATGATTTGTACAAGTTAAAATGATAACGTCTTGATCAAAATCTAACTGAGACTTGGACTAAACCTCTGATAACTATCTGGAGCAGAACGTGTACCAGTGTCAACAGCACAGCAACCGCACAGTCCTATCAGTCAGATATCAGACAGCAGATATGTGTCAGTGATCTGTGGTCCCCCTGTGGGAGCCGAGCTTTTTTTCCAGGCCTCGCCTCCTCAAGACCCACAATTACCCATTTTCCACGTCGGAGTGATTGAATGTCACAACACAGTGTGCAGATGTCAGAGACTCGACATTCTCACTTCTCCCAGACCACAGCCATTTAATTGGCGAGATGTACAGCAGAAGTGCAAACAGGAAGTGATAAGAGACACTGAGGAAGAGAGGCATGCACGTACACTTGAGTTTGTTTCTCAGTGTGGTTGTGTATGAATGTGAGGTGGACTAGTACAAGCACAGACTGTATACGGATGATTAAATAACCAGTGTTACATCACCATCTGGCAATAAACTATTGAAAATATACATCCCAGAAATTCAGTCTTAAATTAACCAACCTTGCAAATGGTTCAAGAAAATCATTCTGTAAGGGGAAAAATGTTCTTACAGTTTTAACTCTGTAGCCCAAATTAATATTTAAAAATGACCCAACCAAATTTATCATCTATATTTCTTAAACAAAGTAAACACACAATTTATTTCTTCTGTCCTAGTAATTAATCCACAAAAAAATGATTTCTTTTTATAGATTAGAAAAAATAATAATTAATTGTACTTCTGCCCATACTGTTGGTTGGTTTTAGATGATTTTCTTGTCTTTTGTTTTTCACAATCACTACTATCACACTGATCAACCTGGGGTTGCATTTTCTTTTGCGTCCACACCCAGGGCGGTTGACTACAGTCCCATGAACCTCATTTTTAAAATAATATTGGCAGCTGTGATCAGAAGATGATGTGGAGATGACATTTTACTTTCAACTTTAATATCTCTAATGTTTATTCTGTGCTCCTCAGACGGCTCTTGTTTTTATTATCTCGACTCCTTGTTCAGTATGGTGAACACATTGAGACCAAACGACCCACTGACAGTTTGTTCCCTTTAAACAAATGGCTGATGGAAAGTTTTATGGCACCTGTGATACTAGTTAGGGTCAAAACCCTTTTAGTGTGAAACATGACTTTAATGCAAAGTCTAATAGTCTCTTTAACGGTACAAATCTTAGTCAAATAAACGATTTATTTCACTTTTTCTTTGGTTTACTCTGTCACACATTAACATGCAAATCCAATTAGATGTTTTATTTTGACTGAATAATTTTCAATAAGAATCAATGCTGTTAGCCTCGGTGCGCCATATTGAGTTTTTGGTGCATTGTGAGACCTTGCAGATGAATGAAACATTTCTGCATCTGCATCAATCAGGTTTTGTGCTCAGCTACATTCAGGTTGAATGGATGACCTTTACTGCATGTTGATGTTGGGGTTGTTTTTGTCTCCGAGATCACCAGTGTGATTTAATCAGCTGATGTATGGTCATGCAAGTATTTGGGCATTTCGTTAGACCTGCGCCATTTAAACAATGCAACATGTGCCTAGCATAAATACACTATGTTGTAGGTTTATGATGGAATTCCAAGAAACAATATGAGAGTCATGTTCACAAATATACCCAACAAATACTGTAAATCATCCATTCAAACTTTATTTATAAAGGTTAGTCCCAATGAGCCCCGGGGACTCATTTACAAGAGAGACCTGATTTTAACAAAGAGTGACGACAACAGTAGACAATCATGAAATAAATCATATAAACTGAGAAGAATAAATGAAAGAAAATTGTATATTTTTTTTTAACAAAAACAGCTACAATGTAAAGCAATGGTTGCATTGGTTTTTGCCATGAACTTAGCAGATGTTTGAAGCCACTTACAGAAGTCAAGGTCGAGAGCTTCAGATCTTTTTGCAAGATATTCCAGGAAACAGGAGCAGAGTTAACAAGAAGTTGTGATCAGGTGAGCAGGACAGATGAATGAGAGTTGCCAGAGAGAGATTTGATGATTTTCTAGTATCATTTAGATTTTTGGAGCTCTGAAATAAGAAATTGTTACATTTTGCAGTTTTGATGGAAATTGTGCATTTATTCCGTAGCTGTCGAAAATTCAATCAGTCAGTGTCTGAACCAGATTTTCTGGCTGCAGCCCAAAGCTGATCTCTCCTGTGCAGGAGGAAATCATGGACTGTCTCGTCCTTTTTATTCTGAACTGGCAAAAAAAAAAAGATGAAACTATTCTGAAAATGGTTCCAAGTGGTGTTCACGTCATCAGTTAAAAGAATATGATGCCAATCAAAATGGGACAATGGGGAATCAATAGTTTATCAGTGTAAAAAGCTTTTGAGTCGAGTAAAGATCCTGGTTGTAGTTTTCTACATTTTCCTTAAAATCTGTTTTGCTACTTTTACATCTTTGTTTTAACTTGTTAAAACAAAGCTGTAGTTCTCTCTTATGATTGTCTATTGTTGATTGTCCAAGGAAAATCTACTGCCGCTTTTGTCATCATTCTTTGTCTGTAACCAGGTCTCTCTTGTAAATGAGTCCTAGAGGCTCAATGGGAATAACCTGCCTAAATAAAGGTTGAATGAATGAAAAAAAAAAGGTAAATGAGTATTATTTTACATCAAAAGGGTTAATTTTTATAAATGTGAAAACATGGCTTATGCTTTGCCAAATTTCAAACTTCAGTCAGACAACTCGTGTAAATGTTAAACATCTTTGGTGTAAAAATATAGATTAGATTTGAGGTCTAGACTCTGCATTTGGCAGCACGATGGCTCATGTTGCACTGTTGCCTCACAGCATGAAGGTCCTGGGTTCAATCCCCGGTTCAACCTGGGGTCTTTCTGTGTGGAGTTTACATGTCCTTCTCGTGCTTGCGTGGGTTTTCTCCAGGTACTCCGGTTTCCTCCCACAGGTCAAAAAGATGCATGTTAGTCTGCCTTCAGGCACAGGCCTCTCTTGCAAAAGAGATCTGTGATCTCATTGGGATTTGCCTATTTAAATAAAGGTTAATAAATAATTTGCACAACATGCCATGAATTTGTGAAAGTATCTGAGCTCCCCTGCTCTCTGGACAGTATTCTCTGCAGGCCATGGGGGGATGAAGGTCTTGTCAACTTTGGAGCCACCAGGTGGTGGTGGTTGAGGTGGTGGAGGTGATGCTAGCAATGTTTTGTGGATTGAGACAAGAGTTTTGCAGCTAGTGGACCACTCAAATTGGTCACCTAAGCTTGTGTAAAATCAAGTTTCAACAGCGAGTTGTCTGCATGGGCTTCCTCATTTATTGTTTTTCTGCTGTGAGTTTTAAATAAAAGAAAAATAAAGTGCAAATTCCCAGAAAAGAAAAAAAGAAAAAAGATATTTGCAGCTGTGAAGGCAATAACACTCCAAAATATGTGAAAAATTCATTTTGTGTCTCTTGCACACATTCACGATGTCTCTAAAAGGAGGTTTTATGCGTGAAAGGCGTTATTATGAGTTCGCATACAGTCTACACCGTTTTATTTGAATGGAAATAGGTTCCTGTTATTTTCAAATTCATGCCTCCAAGAAAAGAAAGCGAGCTGTTGCTGCAATAGCTGGCAGGGAATTTAAAGAAATTAATGTTTCCTAGAAGTTTGAGCACGTCTTATGAAAATTAAATGCATTAACTTGTATAATAAGACTGTTTCTCTCCTAATTAATTAAATGTTGTCATTTGTGTGTGTTTAAGCACTACATACATATTAGTTGTTGACTGCTCATGTGATGCAAAAAATAAAAATAAATAAGAGTGCTGCATTTAATGTTAGAGATACTGCTTGAAAAAATAATATAAAAATAATGCATCCAAAAACTATATATTTGCAAAACAAGAAATATAATTTTCCTGAATGCTGTAACATGAAGCCAAAGGATATTAGATTACCAGCATGTTATGTATTGTTCAGTGCAGCCCTGATGGGAAGCAATAAGACTATAAAATCTGACAAACTGGTTAGTACGTTGGCAGCTACAGCTTTTATGAAGGATAATTAAGACATAATTGTAGATTTAGCCCTAATAGAACAACATATTGGCACCTGCAGCCCACAAACAGCACACTGAGTAAACATTAAGCCTCAGAGCTGAGCGAAGTCTTAATGTAGCAAACAGCCTAAGTGGCTTTTCAACGGGAGAACATGTTTTCTATCTCAAGCCAAAATTCCTGCTTTCATTTGATTGCCTTCAATAACGAAATTGGCGCAGCAGAACATACGTGAGATATGATTTCTTTTGTTGTTGCGCCTCGCAGCAGATGTGCTTAATGCTTTTTAATTAACTTGTGAGACGTAATTCATTGAAGGAGGGCAGATTCTGTAGCCTCCTAAAACGCTGAGTTACAGTTGCTGAATTAGTCTTCGTGCACGAGTCAGAAGAAGGAAAAGGCCGAAAATAAAGCCAATCGTCTGCACGTTCGTCAAACTTATTAGGGACAACGGTTTAAATGCTTCAGCTTAATTTCAGACGAGTTAAGGACATTTGTTTGATTAAATTTGAGGTAAATGTTCCAAATAGAACGATTAATATGCTGATAAAAGTTATATTAAAACAGTATATATTTTCAAATTGAAATCCAAAATAACTTGCATAAAAATAATGTCTTACAGGCATTACTTTAACTGCTCCTACATTTTGCTTAAATTTATGTAACGGCTATTGAATATTCTTGCCAAGTGGATGGATGCTGATAAAACGTCTTCAGTCTGATAAAACGTCTTCGGTCTGATAAAACGTCTTCAGTCTGATAAAACGTCTTCAGTCTATTTGCTAAGAAAATGTCATAAATTTGTCCTTTTTATACTGTTGAGGCCTTGTGAGGGAAAAGAAAACCATGTTTTCAAATGAGAAAAGTTACTGAATGGAAGAATGTCTTTATGTCTTGTAATCCTTGAAAAACTTTTAAATACCTAAATGAATAAGAAATATGTAGTGATAAGAGTTTTTTTTTTTTTTTTTTCATGAAAATTTTTAGATTTGTCTGTGTGTATGGGGGCAGGACAGTGTTGAGTGGAAAGTATAACAATACCAGTAATAATGGAGAAATATTCAGAATACAGTAGTTCCTCAGTTATCGTGGGGTTTAGGGGAGCGGGGGGGGGGGGGCGGGGGGGGGTTTGGGGCCCCCCCCCCCCCCCCCCCCCCCCCCCGCGATAAGTGAAAAACCACAGTAGTTCAAATTCAAGTACAGTAAACTTTATTTTATTGTCATTACATCTCATTTGGTACATGAGATGGAACAAAATTATGTACACAAGTAGTAGTAGCAAGTAGTAGTTGTTATATTTACTGTAAGTAGTAGTTTATTTTAGTATTTATATACAGTATATATTAAGATTTTAGAAACCCTTCCCACACTATTGCAATGTTCTAAACTCTTAAACCTACTCCCAAATTTTTCAGCCTATAAATCGTAATTTTTTTTTTTTTTTTTTGCGTGATTTGCTTGCCCTGTGACTTATACATGGAAGCAACATATTTATGGATTTTTTCCCCATAATTATAAACCAATTTTTGGCTGAGATATAACTGTTTTCATTCATTCTGACTGAAAATGTTGAACACTACCACTTTCAGGCGCTAGATGGCAGTCGAGTAGTATGGCATGCCATTGTGTCATGTAATAGGTAAAAAGTGCCTATTAATGACACTATCGGCTTTCCATAGCCTGCCACCTTCATCCAGATCACCTGGAGAAACTGTCAAATCAGCTTCTTTTTGCTGCACCGTCCCTGCGAAATGAAACTAATTTGATCATTAAAGTGCGTTTATTAAGGAAAAGTTCAACTGAGACACACCTTTACTATAATGTTAAGCAAACAAATAATTGTTTTTAAGTGTCAAACTTGTTAAATTCTTGTTTAAGTCCTTCCATGCATGCTCCTGCGGCTGCCATTTGGCAGCCAAATGATTTTTGGCACAACACCGGGCCACATTTCCGTGTTGTCAGCGGTGACGCGTAACAAATGTGACACGTCAGCGGTGACTCATAATAGATGTGACGTGTACAGCGAAACGACATATTTATGGATTTTTCTACTTTATTAGACATACTGTATTTGGACGGATGCGACTTATTTGTCGGAGCGATGTTTACGGCGTAAAATACGGTAGGAGGATCTTATGACACATCTGTGTTTCTGTAACGGTTAATAAATTGCAACGTTTGATCAATGTTCATGCACATTTTTTGATACAGAATAACTGAAGTACTGTATATCTGAATCAAGTCTCAATTTTATCACACTGTCTTTACTTTCTTTCACCTTCAGTCAGTAACAGTTTGGTTTCATTTGTGGTCAAATCCTTCGAAAGTTGTCCCACGTTTCTTGCCCTTTTTTGTCTCATAAACATTAAACTGATTTAGATGGGTTCCAGATGCCTTCGATGAGTTTACGATTAAAATTTGTGTCACAATTGTTTTTAATTCCCTCTGTTAGGGAATCCAAAACCCTGTTTGTAGTGAAACTTTGGCTTTATGGGTATTTTCATATTGAATTTTTTTGCAAAATATATAGACTCATTCTTTTAATCAGTTAAATAATGTGAAACACACCTGAAAATACCTAAATCGTAAAGTAATAACTTTTTTTTACCAAGTGAGGAAAAAAGGTTTTTCATGTATGAGGAAAAATAAATAAATAAATAAATAATTTATTCAAATAACCAAAGATAATGTAGGTCTAAAATTCTTTATGAAAGTCAGAGAATGTGCTCATTATATTTGCAAAGAGCGAAATCTGAGGGTCAAATTAAATTTGATTAATCAGTGAGACTGTGTGTCTGTTCCAGTCAAAGCAGTCTTTGTCTCATTTTAAAATAAAAACATTATTTAAATTGAATTAAATGCACAACAAATTAAGTCTGCATTTTCTGTGTAAAGCTCCCTTCATGCAGAGGAAATGTGTTGCTTTGTAACTTTATTTTATTTATTGTTAACAAAAAGAAAAATGTGTTAATGATCTAACAAGAAGCTTCTCTCCCTGCAACAGAAGTACTCGTATTATGTACCTAAACTAATTACGACTGCAAACGAGAGTAAATAATTAGGAGTTAGATTTCCCAAAGGAGGAAACCACTAACGGTACAATGTAGCCGTAATTGTATTTATCATTTATGTAAGAGGGCTCCTCGGGCGAAGTTACTTCATCTGTGCACCACCCTTCCTGTTGTTTTGTTTGTACAGATCGCTCATGGAGGTTTAAAATAAATTACATAAGATGGGACGCTTGTGGACTTAAGGTTCAGAGTTAATCGAGTTGTTTTAGAAGCTTTTGAAGAGAACACGAAGCAGTAAGGTTTACTGAGCTTGTTTCTGATGAGAGTTATCGGTAAAACATGATGCTTTACAGCAACCGGTGGCAGAGAGTCACATCTGACTTACAGCTTGAATGGATCATCGCCATATTGGCCTGAGGACCTTTTAATAAGTTTTAAGGATTCAGATGGATTGAAAGGAGAGAGATTGAGATGTCACTCTGCTCCCTTACAAGATGATCTGAACCAGCTTGCTGCAGGCCCCAAATACATCTGAGTTTTGAGCCTTTATTGCCATAAAAGACAATGGAATTCATTGTAAATGTGCACAGCCGACTAGTCTGAGACTTTGTTTGAGAGTAGCATCCTTATTTATTTTTTATAAAGAGACTCATGAATAAGAGAAATGTTTAGAAACAGCAGTTTGTCCTTTTTTTTTTCTTTGTAGTTGCACCTTCCCTTCAGAGTACAATCTGAGAGAATGGACATCCATTATCTCCGGTGCCGTGGAAGTAAAGAGAGGATTATCTGACTCCTGCCGGTTTAGCTGGCGTCCCACAGTTCAGACGTCGAGATCCATCTCCCAACTGTCGATCCCAGTCTGCCCCGTGTCTCCATTAGCACCTTGTGGCAGATGTTTTCTATCAACCGTCTATCGCTTAGTGTCGCACATCCTTAATTGGGCGTGGTAATTATCCAATCACACAATATTAAGTATCCTATTTGTGGAAATGCGGTTACTGAAAATGAATAGTTATTGATCAGCGACACTGACATTCAACATACTCCTTTTCACATATTACCCCAGCATTGATTGCTGGCAGCACTCCTTGTGTGCATTACTGTGAATCGACCTGATTCCTAATGTGCGGTCCAGGCTTGACCATTAGAACCATCCATTATCACGCTCAGCATTCACAGGCTTGTCACCGAGGCCTTGTGGGAAATTGGCAAGCAGACATGATTGTGACTGTGAGGCAGAGGCACATTTAGGCTCTCTAGTTTCTGTCAGCAAGCTCCTGCATAATTAATTAGCTTTAGTCTGTACTGTACAGCTGTGGTGCAGCTCAGAACATCCACGAGTGTTGCTTCATGTGAGAGTTAGCCTGTTTATCGTTGCACCAGCCACAACATGAGCTTTTCATACTAAACAGTTGGGATGAAACCTGAATTTAAAGGGTGTCTGCTTTTGTTTAACACTTGTTTTTCTGTTTTTCTCTTAAGTATCTGATGGAAAATTTAATTTCTGGTCAATAAAAGTACTATTAGCGATTATCTTCTGGCTTTTTACTTAATTTGGGATCTTTGTTGACAATAAACCAAGCAGGATTTCCAAAAGTCTTTAATTCATCACTCCCATTTTTAGGCCTTAAATATCTTTGATACATCCAGGTTTCCTATTTTATGTTTCCAACATGCATTTAGTTACTTTTTAAATGTGTTCATTTGTTTATTCATTGCATCTATTACCAACATTTTATTTACATTGTTGGCATTCTTTCATTTTGTGTTTTTATGTTAGTCTGAGGATTTCAGATATTACTCTGTAACAAATCCAAGAGGCCCATCATGCAAGAGTCTTATTGTTGTATTTTTTTTAGATTAAGTTTAATTTTGAGTAGAAGACAATGCATTTACACAAAGAGCCAGTGGGCAAACGGGTTGTGAAGCAAAAACAAGGTTGTTTATTCCTAAGCAAACTGAACAAAATTGAAAGTAACTTAAAAATCCACAAGGATTTAACAAGCTAAAGAGGACTTGTCAAAGTTAAACTGAAAAGTGTTTATCTCATTGCAGGTATGATGATTAAAAATCAGAACCAAGTGGGAATGGAAATGACAAAAACATCCATCCACTATCTTTATTCCCTTCTTCCTTTTTGGGTCATGGGGGGTCGCTATAGTGTCCATATCCAGCAGCCACTGTGTGAGAGGCAGGGGACACCATGGACAGGTCTCCAGTCCATCACAGGGACACATAGAGACAAACGAGACAAACAACCATTCACTCTCTCACT
>JARVGV010000645.1:7292244-7305946 GCA_031762435.1 Hypsolebias longignatus | reverse complement strand
GGTAGTTGGAGTGAGGACAGAGGATGCAGAGGACAGAGTGAGGTGGAGGAGGATGACTCGCTGTGGCGATCCCTGAAGAGGGAACAGCCGAAAGAAGAAGAAGAAGAACTCCTACGCATTTACAGTATGTATCTTGCACCAAACACATTAAGACAGGGCTATAAAATGATGGCCTACAAGCCACTTCTGACCCATTGGCGACTTATGTATGGCCTGCTGATGAGTTCATAAATAAAAAGGAAAAATAAAATAAAATAAATAAACAATCAGAACCAATCTGTGAAACAGACATTTAAAAATATTTAAATTGGCAAATATTTCAGTTGGAGAGACGATCCTTAAAGTGCACATTTCAGTTTTCAACATTTTCATGATTTGCAAAAGGGGCGGCTGTGGCTGAGGGGTTAGAGCAGTCGTCCTCCAATGCAAGAGTTGGGGGTTTGATTCCACCAGCAGTCACATGCTGAAGTGTCCTTGGGCAAGACACTGAACCCCTCATTGCCTCCGATATGTGTCCCATCGTTATATGAATGTTATCTAAAAAGTCTTTGTATAGAAATAGAAGAGTGCTGTATGAATGAGTAAATGAGGGCACAGATTATGTTATAAGCACTTTAATCCTCTTGATAAGATAGAAAAGTGTTATATAAGTACAGTCCGTTGACCGTTTCATGAGCATATAGACGTGTGTTTTAAGAGGAGCCCCTTCCCCACTACAAGCACTGACTTACTGTACACAATACAAGGCCAGGGCAGGCACCACTCTGTGATTTTATTCTTCAGTACTCACTGCTTAAATTATCTGAGCTTTCCCCTTATATGCACTGGGAACAACCTCTGACTCACAGTATCAGTTTACAGCCAATAACAGAGACTTCAAAATAAATCCCAAAGCAAACCCGAACAGGACATTAACAAGAACAACCCTTCTCCACAATCAGAAATACTGTGAACAGTCAGAAACATTGTAGTCAGAAATACTGCAGTCAGAAACATTGCACATGTAATTTCCACAAGGCTACCCAGAATGCTTTGCAGCTCACAAAGTTCTCTTTGGGTTTTTCACAGAGAGAATTTTGTAAGTTTTTGGGGGAAATAAAATAAAGAAACAGAGACAAATAGCTTTGCTAAAAAGGTTGAATGAAAAAATAATTAATTATAAGAATTAAATTAGCAGAATCACGAGTTGATAGACTGTGCACTGTTTCTATCTGATAAACTGAGTCGGATTAAATAACAGGATCATGCACTGGAGGACTTTAACTAAAATTTAACAAGATTAACACCTAAAAACTATTATATTTGTTTGCTCGAAATTATAGTAAAGGTGTGTCTCAGTCTAACATTTCCTTAATAAATGCACTTTGACGGTCAAATCAGCTGCGTTTCAAAACCCGATTCACGGAATCAGGAGCATGTAGAGGGACGAGTCGCTGTGCATTTCTTCAAAAGTTAACAAGATAACCACCTAAAAACAATTGTTTGTTTGCTTGACTTTATAGTAAAGGTGTGTCTCAGTTGAACTTTAAATAAAAATACTTTAATGGTCAAATTAGCTGTATTTCAAAAGTATTTGCTACCTCGTTGCTCCAGGAGCACGCAGGCAGGGAGGAACTCTGTGCATTTCTTCAAAATTTAACAAGATAAGCACCTAAAACAATTATTTGTTTGCTTGACATTATAGTAAAGGTTTGTCTCAGTTGATATTTTACTTAATAAATGCACTTCATTGGTCAAATTAGCTGCATTTTGCCAGGGCGGCATTACAAAATGAAACTGATTTGACGGTTGCTCCAGGCGAGCTGGACAAAGGTGATGATAGTGTCATTAATGGCCACTTTTACCTATTACATGACACAGTGGCATGCCATACTACTCGAGTGCCATCTAGCAGCTGAAAATGGAAGTGTTCAATATTTTCAGTCTGAATGAATGAAAATGGTCATATCTCAGCCAAAAATTGGTTTATAAATATGGAAAAAAATAATCCACAAATACCGTAAGTCTCTTTGGCATGTAAGTCGCAGGACATGCAAATTATGCAATAATAATAATAATTTGTACGCATCCTTTGTGATTGTCTATTGTTGTCGTCGTTGTCCACTGTTGTCATCACGCTTTAAAATTCAGGTCTCTCTTGTAAATGAGTCCCTGAGGCTCAATGGGCCTTACCTGTATAAATAAATGTTGGATAAAAAAAAAAAAAAAAAAAAACAAAAAAAAACATGACATAACCTTTTTTCAAACATTTATATATGAAAGTGCAGAATACATGTTTAAGTGAACAAAACATGTTTTTTTAATGCCACTGAATACATTTTAGAGGGGAAAGAATGTTATCAAGAGATTACTTTGCAAGTTGCAAAATCATTACCACCAGTATTTCCTCTTTAATTGATGTTCCAGACTCAGATGATGATCTTATATTACAAGAGTGAAAAGAGGCACATAGGCTGAAATGAAGCTCCAGATGTTTGACCATCTCTCTGTGAGATCTTCATCTTCAGTGAGGCGAGTAGCTATCAGTGTCCTAATCACCCCGTAGCAATAAAACAGATGGTATGATGAATTTTGGCCAAGGCATTTGGTGTCTTATCCATGGGAATAATGCTCAAAGCTTTCTATGTTTATCTAAAGGTTAATGGAAGGTTAATAAGACAGGGAATGGTGAAAATTCAAAACCTTTTAATGCAAATTATGTTTTCTGAAAAGAGTAATACAAGTCTGCGATGTGGTTGTGCTAATTAACAGATTGTCTCGTCATTGTTTTGTTCAGAGCCACTTCTGAGGTATTATTTGTTTGGAAATAATAACATTATTTATGATGCTTTTATTAGCTGATTACTGACAGTGAAACATGTCTTGATTAAGATGTTTTATTAAATCTTGTTGAATGGACATTGAAATGCTTAGGTCTGCAGTATCTTGTTTATTTATTTACTGTATTTTTTCATTCAACTCCTGCCTGACTGTGCGTGCACATATTATTGTGTAGACAATCTAAACTGGGGCCAGTGTGTTCCAGTTGGTCGGTGATGTGGTTAACGCCATGCTGAGCTCAGCATCTAAACTGAGCTGGTGAGACTGGAACACTTCTGGGATTCTTATTAGGAGTCAATGATCATTTCAACAAAGATCCAGCAACTAAGCGTTGAAACATATTTATCACATCTGCCTTGTAGTATATAGTCTGATGTTTATTATAAAAAACAAAAAAATTGTTTATCCAAAAAAAAAAAAAAAAAAAAAAAACTTTGCATCACCATTTTAAGTTAATTTATTAGTTGAACAAATTATGAGTCCATTCTTCGGTGATCAAGCTGTTCGTTGATGTTTCCTGTCACTGAGCATTTTAAAATGCTTGTAATTTTTTAGTTGAGTGTTTTTCTGGGCAGGAATTGAACAGGGGATGCATGTAAACCTTAATGTTTTTGCTGCAATTGGATAGGAGTTGCATTGTGTAGAACAAAGATAGCACTCATTTAAAATTTTTGCTCGTTCAAAGCAGTGCAGTGAGATGGATCCTGGTGAGTGGAGGGAGATCACCACCAGGCGCAATGGCAGAGTCAGGGGGGTGGGCATGGTGGCCTTGGCCATGGGCCGGTGTGGTGCCAAAAATCGATTGGCTGCCAAATGACGGCCACGGGAGCGTACACGGGAGGACTTTGACATGAATTTAACAAGGTTAACACTTAAAACCAATTATTGTTTATTTGAAATTATAGCAAACTCTGTCTCAGTCTAACTTTTCTTTAGTAAATGCACTTTGACGGTCAAAAAGCTGCATTTCAAAAGCTGATACACAGAAACGGGAATGCGCAGAGGACGACTCGCTGTGCATTTCTTCAAAATTTAACAAGATAACCACCTAAAAACAATTAGGTGTTTGATCATAATTATAGTAAAGGTGTGTCTCAGTTGAAATTGTACTTAATAAATGCACTTCAATGGTCAAATTAGCTGCATTTTGTCAGGTTGGCACAGTGAAATGAAGCTGATTTGACAGTTGCTCCTGGTGAGCTGGACAAAGGTGGCAGGCTATGGCAAGCCAGTTGTGTAATTAATAGCCACTTTTGTCTATTACATTACGCAACGGCATGCCATACTACTCAAATGCCATCTAGCGGCTGAAATGTTAGTGTTCAATATTTTCAGTCAGAATGAATAAAAATGGTTATATCTCAGCCAAATATTGGTTTATCAATACTGAAATTCTAGGCTTTTAACTTACAGATTGTTTTAGTGCCTATCCTTAAACAATAATGCACTAAAAGCAGTACCGTATATGCGTTGAGGAGCTTTTTACAAAATATTTTTAGCAACTCATAATGCTGATCCAAACATGAATCAATATCTATCAGAGTGCAAAGATGACTTGCTAACAGAAGAAAAAGAGCACAGTGGTTGGTGTGCTTTGAAAGTGGCATTTGTATGAAACTGGAGAGCAGAGTGATAAAGAACACCAAGCTCCTGCAGAGCAATCTCTCTGTCTGATGTATAACCTCACCATGGTCTTCTGCAGGTTGGATGTCAGCTAAATAAAAACCAGTCTGTCTTCTACCTTCCCTTTCCCTTTTAGTTTGTTACTGTAAATACATGCATTTCCCCTAAACGTTTCCAAGTATTTCATGTTCCAACTTTAACCAAGTTATAAAAATGTACTCTTAACCACATGTCTTTTGTGCAATCAGATATAAAAATAAAAAAAAATCTATTGGCCATGTCTGCAGCATTTTTTTTTTAAATTTATGAAATTGGTGTTTACGTTTGAGCCAAATCTAAAAACATAAAGAAAAAAAATCTTATAAGGAATGTGAACATTGTGCAAATAACTGAAACATATAATGAAGATTTTAAATGCTTTATGTTTCTTTTAATTGGTGGATTTAGTTTGACATGCTTAAGAAGTCTAAAAGGTTTGTTGGCTGTTGCACAAAGCTATGGATTAATGCTGATAACGTGAACTGATTAGAAATTAGATTAAAATGTTGAATTTTCAGAGCCCTTTACTGGTGTGATGGTTTGATCTGGTTTGTACATTATGTTTTTGTCACCTGTCGCAGGTGAGTCTGTCCGTTCATTCATGTTGTGAGCAAGATAACTTGAAAAATAAGTGAATTACAAACTTTCTTTTTGATGTGCGGCTATATGTAGGCATAAGAAGGGCCACTACCAAAATTGGGTTGCCATATCCAAGATAGCCACCACGGTAAACCGACCATCTCAATTATTTGAGAAAACTATAGTTTCTGTATTTATTTTGCTTAAAAGTATAGTTTTCTCAAATTATTGTGGTGGCCCATGGGGTGGCCAAAGATTGATCTATGGGGGCCAATACCACCATTGGCCACCCCCTGGCTCCACCATTGCACTTGGTTGTGGATAAAAGTTCTATCTTCACTTGCCACTATCAGTCTCTCAGTGCCACCTCAGACAAGCAAAAACAAACAAACAAACAAAAAATCACCTCTGTCCTTCTACACAGTGTAACACTTGCCCACTTGGATATCTCACATTAAAATATTAAGGTTTAATTGCATTCTCTGTTCAATTCCAGTCCAGAAAAACATCATCTCGAAAACTCCAAACATTCATTCAACTTCCCTCCTTTTCGTAACATCTGACGTTTTCTGTCCCAGCACTAAAAAGACTCATCATTCACCATGCATTTTTATTTGCTAAAATAAAGTCTCATCAGACCCACAGCAATAAAACATTTATGTTGCCTAGCAACATTGCTTTTCATTAGTACAGCTATGTCTGTTTTCACTATTAAATAATTAACTGTTGATTTTTTTCCCCCCACAAAGTAAAACAGCAACAAGTCGTCGTTTTTGCAATTACTCAGTGATCCAAACTGTTGCAGATGTTTCCATCAAGCTAATAATTGATTCATGAATGAATTGTTGCAGCTTTAGCGTCTTCGTCGCTTTACATAATTTATTTTTAGGCTTAGCCAAAGTTGCAGATTTGTGATATATTACTCCTGTTACAAATGTTTGGATGTCAAGTGTTCTGTTTTTAAATTTTTTTAGTTTGACTCATTTATATTTCTTGAAGGAAATGTACGGTAATTTATTGGCTTTTTCTTTTTGCCGCTGTTGAGTTGAAATGTGTGGCTTCTGAAAACCAAGTTGTGGATTCAGACCTATCCAAACAGCAGTCTGCCATGTGAAGGTGTAGACACTGGAAGGATGCTGAGCTTTGAGTTTCCCAAGCTGATCTGTATACTGCTTGTGTGTGTAATGTGAGAATGACTGACTGGTGGTCAGAGTCTATATTGACTGTTCTGAGGATGTAATTAAGGTCTGCAGTGGTGGGCACAGCTAACCAAAATGTTAGCTTCGCTAACTCATATTCCTCTATCTAAAAAAATAGTTGTGATAACGCTAAACAGGTTTAATTTTTTTTTTCAGAAGCTAACCCTGAACCACTAACTTCTTGGATGACTGTCACTAAGTCTGTGTCACACATCTTTTTCTCCTTCCATTTGAATCTGCGTTGACCAATTATGTCTTGTCACATACACACATAAGCCAATAGCATGCATATATAAATATATACATGTATATATATTGCTACCAGTGGAATACATATTCATACAAATTAATCCTACTTGCATCATTATATTCTACCATGTTGTTTACTATATTTATTTTGGGCCTTGTAAATATTATATTTCAATCCTGATAAAGTCATAATAATGGGTGAGTTCAATATTCATGTAGATGTTGAAAGTGATAGCTCAAGCATAGCCTTTAAATATTTAATAGAATCAGTTGGTTTTACCCAAAACATCCGAACATCCACTCATTCTCATCAGCACATAATCTGGTTCTGACTTATCAAGGTCAAGGTGTCTTTATTGTCATTCACACCACATGTAGTCCATGTGGTGGAACGAAACTATGTACACAGGGTCCCAGTTACATTCAACAAAAATACAAATTGTAAAGAAAAACGATAGTAAAATCTAATATATGAACTGAGAAATATGCTAAACTAAGAATATACTAAGCACTAATAGAACAAAACAATGCATCAAACAACAGCAGCACGAACATGAGTCTGTGTGAGCTGATGAGGACGAATGAACACAGCAACATGAAATAAATCAGAAGCATGAGATCAGCATCACGGATAGTCAGCAGCACATAGCAGCAATCAAGTGGCATTACAGTGATTACAGTTATGGCATGGAGATTAAGAACTTAGTAATACATCCTCAAAATCCTATTCTGTCTGATCATTTTTAATTACCTTTGAGTTTACATTAAATGACTACACAGCCACTGAGAGTAAATTTCATCTTAGCAGATGCTAAACGCTGTAACCAAATTTAAAGATTCTCTTCCATCATTTTCCTCTATGTTGCAGAGTAATACATCAGAGAGCAGTGACTTAGATCATCTGGTTGATAAATTTTCAACTTTGCAAACTTCACTTGATAAAACTGCTCAGCTGAAAAAGAAAGTAATCAATCAGCGGAGACTGACACATTTGTTCATTTCTGAATTATGTAGTTTAAAATAGGCATCTAGAAATCTGGAAAGAAAATGGCGCTCCATTAACATTGAATAATTTACATATCTTGGAGAGATAGCCTGCTAACTTACAAAAAAAGTGCTCCATAAAGCTAGAACTTTATATCTTTACATGATGGGAATAAAAATAACCTCAGGTTCCTTTTCAGTACCATAGCTAGCCTAATGAAAAATCCCATCTCTAATGAACCATGTATCCCTACAACTATAAGCAGTGATGAGTTCAAGAGATTCTTTAAAAATAAAATTATTTCAATTAGGGGGAAAACAATCAAATCAAACTTCCTATTATCGCCTCTGGTTCCATGTCAGATGAGACAACTTTAAAAATATCACTAAAACTTGATTTATTTTAGGGTTTGTGTTTGCATATGACAAACAAGCAATAAACTATATGCATGTCGCAGGCACTTTAAAAACATTTCAGAATCAGAATCAGCTTTATTGTCATTGCACCAAAGCAGAAGGAAATTACATTTCAGTACTGTCCGTCCGAGTAAAACGCAAACAACAGACATGGGAAGATGAAGTGTCTGAGGCCACGGCCTTGTGGGAGGCACTGCCATTTTCGTTAGATAGGAAAAGAAAAACACGGAGGAATGTGAGGTATAAAAAAAACATCTCACAGTGTGTCCTAGATGGGAAACAGTGTGAAAATTGCAAAAAAAAAAAAAAAAAAAAAAAAGAAAAACGACCTCTGCTCAGAAATGGCAACATATTGATGACATCATAATACATATATGCATGAGGAAGGTTGGTGAAGGTGGTGAATTTGTCTGTGGATACTGCCAGATAGCCTCCATAGTCCTGATAAGAGATGGTGCAGTGTCTATCAGCTGGCTCAGCTCTGATACAGGTCCACATATGTCCTCTTGAAGGGAACGGGGTAGGGGAGCAGAGCTACTTGTTCACATAACATCCAGGAAAGTTTGAGATATTTGGCCAATTCAAGACTGACAAGGGGGAGCCAGATTCAGATAACAACAGTTCTTTTGGGTCAGGCCTACTCTGCTTGATTTCTGTCTGTCTTATAGTTCTACTGATACGTCTCAATGGCGACTTCAAACAGCCACATTTTGTGGTCAGCACCACCAGGCGGAGATTGTAGCTTCTTCAAGATCGATTCCTTCCTGCCAACAAGTTTCAGGAGCTGCAAGTGGCCTGCAATTCTCAGAAATCGCATCTAGCTGACAGCTCAGCTCGCACAGCATCTGAATTTGAATCTGAATCTGAGTGATCACTGCATGGCACATTCCTTCACATGAGCTGGGCAGCCTTAGAATGGCCGGAACAGCTGCCAACATTTTCCATATTTGTCAATATGCCAGGTAACTGCCAAGTCCAAAAAGCAGAAATCTTGTTATCATAGATCCAATTGTGTACACATCTTCTACATCCTCAACGGACAATACGGACAGGCACACTATCTTCAACTGTCCCCAGAAATGTATCGTGTATCCAGCTGCAAGTGTCTCGTCAGGGTAAGAGGACTCTCCTTCATCCTGTCTTCTCATCAAGAAAATCTTATCAATTGCATTGAGAGACCAGCTGAACAGATCCATAATTTACTATTCTAAAGATATGTAAAGAGAGGCTCTGATAAGGTTCACAGGACAAAGAACAAAGCAGGAGGGAAGCAGGAACAGGAGGGAAAAGTGTCCGCCTTCATCGAGAGCAAGCAGGAAAAGAAAACATTTATCAAAATTGTTGTATTTGATGCACAAAAGACTTCCCAAAGAATCACACAACAAACCATAGATGGAAAGAAAACATGGGTCTAATCTTTTACCAGTTAATCCAGATATTGTACAACATAAATGTACACACATTCACCAGAGAAATGTGTGTACATATGTGTATATGTGTATCACACAACATATTTTAAGAGCTATTATATATTAAACTAAAGCTTTTGACGTTTTATGTTTCTACTGGCGTGTGATCCCTGTTTGGATTTCAATCTGTTAAATTAATCCACTGGCACAAATCGAGGTGCTAGAATTGTCAATGTGACACATCTCGATTGTGTCAGCATTTGCAAAAAGCACGAGAAAAAAGCATTTGTGCTCAGTCACTCAGTATAAACTGGCAGTTCAATAAACACGGAAATTGTACGGACAATGTAAATGAATGTATCTACAATGAATTGCAAAATGATGTCGTTTTTAGTGGGTAAAGATTTAATTTGCTCTGTTTTCTGTGGGTGTCTGAATCTAATTTAGAGGATGTTCTGTCTCTGGCACAGAGCTGGATTGAATTGTTGTGTGAGAATAGGACCACTGAGCTTTCTCTCCAAAAGGTCTCAGGTGGTTTCTCCTCATCTAGCTTCTCTAAACTTGGTTCATCTTTTACTTGAGTAAACAAGAACAAACTCTGGGGGAAAAGTAGGAAAATATGCAGATTTTTCATTTAAACGCATCCCGCTTGCCATGCTCAACATGCTTTTGTAGATTCAGCTATTTACTGATCATTGAAATGTACTTTAAGTAGCTTAGCTGCACATATCACAAGTGTGCATGTGCTGTGATTATGTAAGTGAGAACATGTCTGCGTGAGGGTTTGACAGTGTGACAGTAAGCTTCTCTCTAAGCCCGCTCATGGTGAGAAGTGAGGGGTTTGTTGGTGATGATTGGGGGAAATCTGCTTCCTCACAGCAGGAAGGCAAGACATGAACATCTTTATTGTAGGTATAATGACTACACACATTCATGCCACGCTGTCTAGAATGATAGATGGGTGATAGACACAAAACAGACTTTTGATAAATCTTTCTCTGTGTCAGAGACAGGTGCCAGAAATACGTTTGTTGATTTAGAAGCCGAAAAAGTAATGATATTAGAAAGGAGGACAACAGACTGAAGTCAGAATTTAAACTATTGAACAGTGTTTGACTCTCCATAAAATAAGCTAATTTTATTCTTATGGTACTATAATAAAGGCTATCAATGTATTATATCATTTATTACTTCCTTCTTGATTTACTTTAAACTTTTATTCATGACTTAAAGAAGCCATGACCAAAAAACAAACAAACAAACAAAAAAAAAAAAACTAAAGGAGCCTTATCAGAAAAACATAAAGGTTTTAGGAAGTGTAAGCAGTAACAAAGCCAATGTAAATTATGGTACTTAGATTTTGTTATGGGCAGCACAGTGGCACAGTTGGTAGAGCTGCTTCCTCTCAGCGAGTAGGTTACGCTGGTTCAAATCCCGGTCTGGGGGCCTTTATGGGTGGAGTTTGTATGTTCTGTCCGTGCATGCGTGAGTTTTTGCCAGTACTCTGGTTTCCTCCCACAGACCAAAAACATGCATGTTAGACTGGTCGGTGACTCTAAATTGTTCCTAGTTGTGATTGAGAGAGTGAATGGTTGTTTGTCTCGTTTGTCTCTATATATGTGAACCTGTGTTGGACTGGAGACCTGTCCAGGGTGTCCCCTGCCTCTCACACGTGATAGCTGGACATGGGCACCAGTGAGTCCCGCAACCCAAAAAAGAAGAAGATGGGTTGACAGACTTTGATACCTAACAAAACACACTGCGTTTATACATTTGTCTGTCTGTTAGCAAAATATCTCATGAAACACTGCAGATGTTTTAATGAATTCCTCAGACAGTAGTCATTGGATGAATGTCTACAACTGAAAATATTGTTATGCTATACCTTTTTTGTACATTATCCTCCATCTGTCTTATCTGTACCCGCTTCTTCCTTTCTGGGTCACTGGTGCCCATATCCATTAGTCATGAGAAGTGGGGTACACCCTGTACAAGTCCATCACAGAGCCAAACTATAACTTCTGCAAACTTGGTGCTACTTTAGTCATTCATGCTTCACTTATACTTTCATACTTTTCAAAAGTTTCAGTTTTATGTATTGTTTTTTTAAATCCTGGAAACACACTGAGATCTGCTTCAGCAATCTGACTCTATTTTGTATTGTTACTCTTAGTTTTAACCTTTAGCTTCTAGCTAACCTTTTGTTGTAGATAGTTTTTGTAACATAGCTTTTAGCTCACATTAAGCTACCTTTAGCTTAATATTTATCTGTATGAGCTTTCAGCTAGTCTTTTGTTACTTTTAGCTTCAAGCTATCCTTTTCCTGCTTTTAGTTAGCCTTTTGCTACTGTTAGCTTTTTGGTAGCTCATCTAGCCTTCCTTTTGATACTTTCAGTTTTTAGGCAGTTTTTTGTTACATTTATCTTTTAGCTAGTGTTTTACTAATTTTAGGTCACGTTTGGCTACTTTTAGTTTTTGGCTAGCCCTTTGATACTTCTAGCTACTGTTTTGCAACATTTAGCTCTTAGCGAGCCTTTTGGCACTTTTATTTTTAAGGTAAGATTTTTCAGCTTTTGGAATTTATCTTGTGTCACGCTTATTTTAGTTTTGATAACTCAGTTCGTTCATCTTTCAATCCTCACTCTGCATCTTTGCAGAAAATGTGATTTCAGTTGTTAATTTTTACATCAAATCAATTCAAGATGTCAGCCACAGCTAAGGTTTAAAACTGGCTGCAACCCAAGCATTCTTACAGATATTGTAGTTGAAACTCATCCACAGCACATCCTTTGAGCACTAGCATATCACAAGGTTTGTTGTCACTTCAATAAGTTTGAGGACATCAACTGTTTATTATTGTGACTGTAGACTGCTCTGATTGTTTTATTGAATTCTAAATTCTGCAAATGTGTTTTGAATTTGCTTCATCTTGTTTTCATCAGTAAGATAAACACTCCAGTAATGTGCACCATGCATCTGTATGCAATGGAAATGGCAAAAGGAACATAGTAGTTGAAACATGTCCTGTCCAATACACATTCATATTGGTGCCCACAAAAAATTGCAAATGCTTTATTTTTCAAAGCAGATGAGGTACCTTATAAAATCATATAAAATAAGAAGTAAAAAAAAAAAAAAGAAATAAAAACAAAACACAGCTACATCATACTGTATGTGAGAGGTGGCAACATTTCATTTGTAAATTCTGATGTGCAACAAAATGTGACAACCATCTCAAATCCCTTCCTTATCCTGCCATTGTGGTCATTTCCCCAGTCCCACAGAAACAGTTGCATCCACATAGTTTCATCCAGAACTTCATGTTTTTTGTGTCAGCTGTGAAAGCGGACATCTTGTAAACCCATTGGATTTGACATCACAGTGGAAACAAAAATACAACAGGATTTAAGAAAAACCATTTAAACCTGGCTGACAGGTAGTAACAGTAAATAAAGCTTTTTTTTACTCCTCCAGATGCAGAGAGAGGGCCACCTGCAACATGAAGGACCCCACTCACCCTGCACACACACTTTTTTGCCCCACTCACCTCAGGCAGGAAGTGGTGGAGCATTAAGTGTAGAATCACTAGACTGAGGAACATATTCTACCCTGAAGCTGTTAGACTCACGAATCCCTAACCAGGATCATTACTGTAAGAAAAGGACAAAAAAAAAAATCAGTGTAATGCCACTTTAATTGGTGATACGGAATTCATCTGTGCTGCTGATCTCATGCTGCTGATTATCTCATGCTGCTGTATTCATTCATACCCATTTTCTCACCACAGACTCATGTTTGAGCTGCTGTTGTTACACCGTATTGTTTTACATTATCAGTGTTTAGTATGTATCTTAGATCTTTTAGCATACCGTTTGGCATTAATTTAGTGTATATCTTAATTTATAGCTTAGAGCCTTATATACTTTTTTTTTACACTTTATATTTTTGCTATTTTTTGTGTGTAACTGGGACCCTGAGTACATCATTTCCTTCCACCTTATGCACCATATGTGATGCGAATGACTATAAAATTGACTTGAACTTAACTTGAATATCCTAACAACAACCTACTAGTGTCTAACAAATATTATTAACCAAGCATTAAATATCTTTAGAACATGATGCCTCCAGGAGAGCCACAAAGTTTTCAGGTTATCTCTTTTGCACTCGTGAAACATGTGGATAAAGACATTCCACCTGCAACTTTAGTGCAACAAGTTAATACTTAATAGGTGAATGTCTCAAATTTGAATTTTTTTTTTCCTTTTTTTAAAGTTGCAGTGTCATTTTTCAGTTGTCCTCAGTAACTAAGGAGCATTTCCTGCCTTGTGACAATGCAATGTAAGTTTTTTTAAGTGTGTTTTTTATATATACAGTATATAT
>JARVGV010000645.1:7276978-7290232 GCA_031762435.1 Hypsolebias longignatus | reverse complement strand
AGTCTAACAGCTTCAGGGTAGAAGCTGTTCCTCAGTCTAGTGGTTCTACACTTAATGCTCCTCAACCTCCTGCCTGAAGGGAGCAATGCAAAAAAAAAAATGTGTGCGCTGGGTGAGTGGGGTCCTTCCTGATGCAGGAGGCCCTCTTCCTGCATCTGGAGGTTTTATTTTGCTAACAAACAAGATTGATTTTAATAGTCAATGGGGAATTATTTTAACACAAATCTTATGGGTTCAGTTAGCTCTATGAGGTTTTTTTTTTTTACTATGCTACTAACATGACAAATTTTAGCTGACTATTTGTAAAACTGGCTGAGTTATCATAATTTTTGTGTTGACTAAGATTGCCGGGATCACAATGATTACTTTCTGAAAGTTTCATTAAAATCCATCATGAGATATTTTGCTAATGGTGAATTAAATCGTAAATAAATATCTTAACATTAAGCTTCTTCACTTACTACAAAGTAGCTTTTAGCCAATAGTAGTTTTTTTAACCTCTTTTCCCATTCATCATTATTCTAATTTTTCTATTTAAATTAGTTCAACATCAGGAAATACGTTCTTTAAAATACACCAAATATGACACGCACATAAACATGTCACCTTTTTTGCTCAGTTGGAATTATAATCAGTCTTAATATTTAATGGTCTCTTTTCGGTGCCGAGCCGGAGTCTGTGAAAGAGCGGGATAATGAGCTGACAGCCTCCGTGTGGGATGACTCTTGTTGGTAATAAAGCTGCTGCTCCAAAGTACTGGAGGCTCTGTTTGGCTAAATGGAGCCATTTCTACTCAACACTTCTACTCAGACACACAAGCTGAAAATTTGGCAATAATATTCTTGTGATAAAAGACATTTTCCATCACTGCAGTTGTTACGTTTTTTTTTTTTTTCTTCCAGGGGCATTCAGTGTGGCATTGATCCTTGTTGGTCCAAGTCCTCACGAATCAGCTTGTATTGATTTCGCTTCACTTGAAGTCCCCTCTTTCTGACACGTGTCTCTCTTCAGCCTAAGCACCTTTTCTAACACTAACCTCTCTGCTGGAGGCAAACTAAAACATCGTTACAGCAGCAGTTTCCCAACAAAGTTCCCAAATAATCTGTGGCCGCATCATAAAAGAGAAAGTCAATTTGAGCTATTTTCAGCCATTAGCTGTTGAAGACTAAATTCATTCGGGTATTAGTCACTACAGTGGCAAAAGAAATATGTACCTGTAGTTGTGCTTTTAGAGGAGGTAATATTCTCCTTTGCTTGAACCTTCATTATCACTCATAAAAACAACCCACTCTGCAAAGCATGCATAATAATACGTAGCTCCAACCAGACTAGTGTACAGTATTTGTTTGTAATCAAGTGCCTGCAAAATGAGAAGAGCTCCATTTCTTACATTATTTTGAGAAATAACGTTGTGAAGATGGTTGTCCACACAGCTGGGAGTTACATGGCAGGATGATTCATTTTTACTTAAAAATAAAGGTAGATTTTATTTTCTTTAAAAGTGGAATCTCAACCGTACCTTGTCTGACTGAGCACATGCGCTCATTAGACTTTAGGTAAAATTCAGCTGTGTAAATTTAACCTACAGCTCATCCACTTAAAATGATAGGTGTTCTCCCAAACTTGCTATATGATAGATTTTTAGACGCCCCTGGACTATGAAGGTACAGTCTCTGTTTGTACGTCTGTAATCTTTCTCTCGTCCCGCCTATAACTTCTGCTCCGTTCAAGATCATTTCATGTAACTTGATTCCATCCATCAAGCCCAAATCCATCAATTAACTTTACCCGTTTCTTCCTTTCCGGGTTATGTGGGTCACGGGTGTCCATATCCAGCAGTGACTGTGCGAGAGGGGACACCTAGGACAGGTCTCCAGTCCATCACAGGGACGCATAGAGATGAACAAGACAAATAACCATTCACTCTCTCTCTCTCACCTGATTTAGAGTTACCAATCAGCCTAACATGCATGTTTTTGGTCTGTGGGATGAAACCGGAGTACACTTTCATCATTTAAGGAACATTTCTTAAGTTGAGACTTTTTGTGTCACAGACTGAGCCAGAGATGGTTATTCATGCTTTTATTTCCTCCCGCTTAGACTATTGTAATAGGTTTTTATTAGTTTTAATAGAACCTCCCTTCAGTCTGTACAGAACGCTGCAGCAAGGCTGCTGACTAAATCTGACAGAAGAAGTGCACATTGCTGTTCTCGCCTCCCTGCACTGGCTTCCTGTGCATTTGAGGATTAACTTTAAAATTTTGGTTGTAACTTTCAAGGCTATCCACGGTCAGGCTCCTAAAGGCATTTTTGACCTTTAACTCCTTCTAGGACTCTGAGGTCTTCGAGTCAAATGCTATTGTCTGTACCCCAAACCCATTTTAAATCCCGTGGAGGTCGCACTTTTCGGCCAGTGGCTCCAATGCTCTGGAACGTCCTCCCACTGTCCCTATGCTGCACAGACTCTTTTTAAAGAAACAACTAGACATTTTTATTCAGACAGGCTTTTACTTAATCTTGTTTATTATTATTATTTGTGAAGCACTTTGTGATTTATGTCTGTGAAAGGTGCTATAGAAATAAAGTTTTACTTACTTACATTTTTACTTACCCAGAGAAAACCCATGCATCCACGAAGAGAACATTCAATCTCCAACCAGAAAGCTCAAGGACCGGGATTTGAACCGAACACTCGCTGAGTGGCAACAGCTCTATCCACTGAGCCACTGTGCCACCCCAATATGCATAAAGCAGTAGACAAAGTATCACATACACTTTTCATCACTCCAGCATCAGGGCCAAGGTCACAAATCTAGGTCAAAGGTTATAGAATTGCCCAGGCCATTGCTATAAATTGCTCTATTGTTGTATAATAGTTTGTCAACGGGACATGTGCTGCTGTTTAATTGCTTCATAACTTGTATTTGTCTTTATATTAGTATCCCCTGCCCTGAAAAAATAAAAAAATAAAGCAATAGCTAAAAAAAAAAGTGTCCATATGTCCAGCCGAGGCGGCTGTGGCTGAGTGGTCAGAGCGATCATCCTCCAGTGTGAGAGTTGGAGGTTCGATTCTACCAGCAATCACATGCCAAAGTGTCCCTGGGCAAGACACTGAACCCATCATTGCCTCCGATGTGTGTCCCATTGGTGTCTGAATGTGATACAGCACTGATTAGTCTTTGCATAAATCTAGTATAGTGCTGTATGAATGGGTACATGAGGGCACAGATTGTGTTGTAAAGCACTTTGATTGGCTTGATTAGATAGAGAGGCGCTATATATCTACAATTCATATACGCTGAAGAGCATTTATGAATATTAAAATGTGAAAATGTAAAGAAATCTGTTCAACATTTCTATGTGTTTTTTTTTTTTTCTTCTTCAGACGTCCTTCATTGTTGGCATCAAAATCGTTTTTGTGCTGTAGTTTAATTGCTTCATAACTTGTTTGATCTTATGTCAGTGACGCTGAACTTCATGAAGGCTAAGTGTTTTCTGCAGAGTTTAATAAAAGAGCACTCTTTAAAACTTGCATAGTTTTTTCACAGCAGAGACGTTATATCATCTTCTCTACAGCTTGTTGATACATTAGAAACCTTGAAGTTGTAATAAGAGGAATTGATTGAGGTGCTGTTGGGCAGAGACGTTCAGCGAGCTGTATACCTTTAAATAGCTTTCCTGGGGGCGCTGTGGCAGTGAATCAATAAGCAGTTAACTTCACAACATCATCGTGTTTTTACTTTAGCTCACAAGTGTGTTCATACGTGCTGAAGAGCTATTATGTTTAGTAAAATGTGAAGATTTGATGAAATTTGTTTAAAAGCAAACACGTCTATTAATGTTTCTTCGTTGCAACAGCTTTCATTATTGTCATAAAAGTCGTTTTTGTGTTGTAAGATCAAAGACTAACATTATAAAATCAAGTTATTGTGAGGATGTGTGGAAAAGAAAAACAAGTGCCTGTTTTTGTTGCACCATAAAAAGTGGAATTGGATCCACAGAGGGAGAACAAATGCCATCTTCAGCTGGTCTTATTTTTCTTTTGGTAAGATAAACTTTGATGGCCGATCCTTTGTAGACTGTGAAAGGGTGTTGGTGAGACTAATCCTGCCCGTGACAGACTTATGACCCTTGGGCCCAAGTGAGAAACTCCAAAGTCCTGGAGCAGCTGGTCATCTATTTGGGTTCAACCTCGCTTTCTCCCCCGTGGGGGACGAACAGCGATGGAATCTGTGGCTCCATCAGCAGGGTTAAAGAGGATGCTCTATTTCACTTGGCAAGGGAGAGAGAAGCTCAAACACTTCAGGCCTCCAAAGACATGTAAACAACAAGATGGATGTTGACTGCTGGTGTGGTGCAGCCGTCTGAATTGATATCTGTTAAGATGTAATTTTAAAGGTGTAGAAACGAGGGTGTTTGAGTTCACGTCCAGGTAATTTGGGGGTGGATTATGGGAATGTCAAAAGGGGAAAAGCTCATTTATAAGGCTGCTGTGCAACTACTGTATTTAAGGCTTTTAAAACTTCTGTCCATGCCTCATTGTGTGACGACTTGCTTGAACGTTTATTAGAAAAACAAAGCAATTATAATTAATTAAAAACAATTATTTGATAGATCGACTTTGTCCCAGTTGAACTTTTACTCGAATACATTTTAATGGTCAAATTAGCTGCATTTTGCTGTGACGTCGCAGCGAAATGAAGCTGATTTGACGGTTGCTCCAGGCAGACGACGGTGGCAGGCTATGGCAAGCCAATTGTGTCATTAATAGCCGCTTTTACTACTCGATCGCCATCTAGTGGCTGAAAATGGTAGTGTTCAATAATTTCAGTCAGAATGAATGAAAACGGTCATATCTCAGCCAAAAATTGGTTCATAAATATGGGACATAATCCATTAATATATCGTTGCAGGACATGCAAATTTTGCAAAAAACAAAAACGCGATTTATACGACAAAAAATATGGTACTGCACACCTTTCTGTTTGTAAGTTGAACCACTTATCTACAATCTTGTCCGAGTATTTTTTATTTTTTTTTCGAGTGGACAGTTTTAGGATTTGGAGTGAGCCACATGACTTCCTAGCAGTTTGGTAAAACTCTAGTGTAGTTAATCTTCCTGAAAGATTCCTAAATTTACTTAAAAAAATATATCAAAGGAAGCATTTTTTTTTTTATCTCACTCCTTCTATTCTTTATAGTAAATGTAAATAAACAGTAGAAAAACTAGATTCATATGAAGAGCAGAAGCAGCACATCATCTAAAATGGTACACTTTGCAAACATCTGATGTGCAACACTAAAGCAGAAAGAAGGTTAAAACCGAATATTCCTTTTTATTTATTTATTTATTTATTTATTTTTTTGCACCTTGTTAAAAATAAGACATCTAATTGTGACTAAGTGGGCTGCTCTGGAGCTCCAGAGGTTAAAACTACAGACCTTCATCGTCTGCTTTCCTTGTGGTTTGACACCAAGTTACACCTCATTATTTTCCTTCTGGAACTCCTGTTTTACTGAAATATGTGCAGCATGTATGTCACAACGCAATTAACAGAGCCAAAGGTTACATCCAGGTTTTAATTAGCAGCGCGCATGTTTACTGCTAAATGTAAATACCTTTTTCGCCTGAACGCGAGTAATGAAAACACAAAATAAACAAGACGTATGTCGTTTCATAGAATCAATACAACTGGAAACTGCAGAAAAGAAATGTAAAAATTGTCCTTTGATCTATTTTTGCAGTTATTGCTTGTAATGCTAGGTAACAAGCTTTAACACCTGGAAACGTTTTAACGACTGTTGACACAAAGATGCACCCAAGATGCTCTCTGTCACCTCTCTGGGGAGGAGATGGAGAGTTAAGGTGCCCTGTGGTTGCAACAGCATGCTATAAATAGGTGTAGTGGAAAATCAGACTCCCTTAATGGTTTAACGGGGCTCTAATGTGCTGCAGCTGTGAAATATATATGAGGCGTCATCGCTGTGGTCCTAATTATGAGGAAAACAAAAAAACATATGATAATATACTCTTAATTGCCACTTAGAATATTTTTTGGGGAATCAGTAGAGTAACTAATGTTGATATTCATTGTGTTCAGACATTTTGAATTTATTTTGATCCCATTTCAGATTTTTTTATTTCTTTTTTTTCCAGATTCAAATTCGTTTGGGGTCGTTTTATTTTATTTTTTTTCTCAGACAGCTGCGCTGGCTTGCAGGACTGCTTGCCTCTTCCTCTCCTCATTACACATCAATCTGGTAAAGATGTCTGTTTGGTTAATATGAGCTCTTCTTGTGTGCTTTGAGTGGTTTGGTCCAAAACAGCCTCAAACTAATCTCTAAACAGGATACAGATCATGTGGCGAAGCTTGGCCTTTTTTATGTTTTGCACCTTTTTTTCTGTCATCAGTCTTTTCTAAAAAGTTTTTTTTAATCATGTTTGTATAAATGTTTAACTTCTCTTCCCTTCATTCAGTCGTCATTTAAAATTAATCAACTAGGAGTCATTCTGTGCCTTGCAGATTAAAAATAGTTTTTCATGCAACCATTAATAGTTAAGTCCAGTTTGCCTTTAAAGGAGCAACAAGTTTAAAGGACTAGAAGTTGTCTTTGACCTGAGTTTTGATATGGAGTAGCCCCTCGGTTCTATTCATATGAGCAATCTTAATTGTAATAAGTTAATATTTGTTTTTCAAGGACCGAACAGTTAAAAAAAATAAATAAATAAAGTTTACTTTTGCACAGCAGCCTGTTTGTTTTGCAAAAGAATATAAGGAACATAAAAGAGGAGGATTTATTTTATTTTTGATGTAAGTTCAAATGGTAAAATTAAAGCATCAATTAAAAAAGTGCTTAAAAGAAAAATGTGGGTAAATTATTTACAGGAAAAAGTCCCAATGATGAGGAAAAAATGAGCACAGTGGTGGCTACATTGAGGGACACCTCAATCATTTGAGGAAATACTTTTAAGCAGCATGAAAACTTAGAAAGTTTCCTCAATTAATTGAGTGGCCAGTCTACATAAATGTGTGGTGGGGGCCATCTTGAATTTTGACAAGCCAACTGAATTTTTGGTAGGATCCTGTCTTACATTTAGATGTAGCCACACATCAAAATGGGAGTTGGTACCTCACTCATTTTTCAAGTTATCATGCTCACAACATGCATGGTTGGACAGATGGAGTATTTCCAATTCCCACTTTGTGACGGGGGGTAAAACAGAACAAATGTAGTTCAATTCAGGAGGACAATACGTTTCTCTTCCACAGCTCAGTTAAACTTCATGTCCCCATCACGTGTCAGCTCTCTTATCAGAACTAACATATCAAACTTCTTGTTTTGCTCCATCTCTAGAAGCATCCCGATGCATGCTCAATAGTCCAGGTACAGAAATCTAACAAGGTTGAGTCAGGTCCACTGGACGAATTCTTCTTGTTGAAACATTTTGTCTTTTATCCAAAAGATGTACCATTGGAAGGATTCTGGTCACAGCTTGAGACGTCGTAGGCCTGTGAGCATTAGTGCACACAGGACTCGCCTACACACGAGCTTTCTTCCAGCCACTGAGAGATCATTAAAGAGGGCAGGAACTATTCAATGCTGCGACACAAAATGTGATAAATGTGCAGCATCTTAACTGCAATTAGACAATTTTAAATTAATTTAAATGTAAATTGTTGCCTATTTTGTCTTTATTTAAAAACATAATTTTTTATAAACTTTTACTATATTATTGAGTTGGAGAAACACAAAATAATTCCAATGTGCTTCGACTAATGTATCTGTGCAAATGACAATGAATTCTATTCTATTCACAAGGCGTTTTCAGTCGGAGCCACAACAAACTCAGTCTTATAAACGCCACTTTCTCATGGTGGATCAACCAGTTTCCTGGTGACATCCAGAACTAGTTGTTCACATGAAAAAGGACCATCAGCCTAATGATCGATCATTAGTGCCCCGATGGCCACTCACTATTCACAGAGGGCTGTGTGATACTATCAATAACAGCAATGTAAGAAGGTGACAGTTGAACATGGATGCCTCCACCTCTGTTTAATGATGGTCAGTTTCTCTTCACAAAGATGGCCTCCTTCTCTCTTCTCAAACCATCGTTCTTCTCTATCAAGGATGTGAACATCTTCATCCCTGACAGAGTGACCTCTGACCTGCAGATGAGTGTAGACCACAGAGTCCTGGCCTGATGATGTTGCTCTTCTGTGCTGGTCCATCCTTTTGGCCAGTGGCTGTTTAGTTTCTCTGAAGTAGAACTAATCACTCTCCTGACACTGAGCAGCATACACAATATTACTCTGTTTGTGTCGGTGGACTAGATCTTTAAGATGGACCAGTCTTTGCCGTAATGTATTTTGGGGTTTGAAAGCCTCTAGGATGTTATGTTTAAAAAGTTTCTCTGAAACTCCCACAATATTCATTCCATATGTTGCAGGAGTTTCAGAGAAACTACTGCTAAACTACTTAAACCAAACTGAAAGAGCAGAAACAGCAAGAAGGTCATTTGTGATTATTTTATTTTTGTATTTTTACAGCAAATTTGATCAAAACAGTTGCAAAGCCAAATCTACTAGAAAATAAGTACTGCCACTCCAAAATGACACTTTTAAATTATTATTCACTGGTTTTTAGATTCATTTTTCAAACAAAAAGCTTTTCCAGTTTCAAGGTCAACTATCAACCATTAAATTACCAATAAAAGGGCTTAGGGGTTTCACAGGCGTGGAAAATTGTTGGAAGAGTTTCAGAGCTTGACTGACCCTTTCTTCTTTTTTTTTTTTTTTTAAATGATTCTTGACTGTAATAAAATGTAAACTAAAACTCGCCTCGTTGTTTATGTCAAACAACAACATGTCTGCCATGATGTCATATTGATAATGAGCATCCTTCAATCTGTGATTTTCATCTCTGCTCTCTCCACAGTGAGTCCAGATGTGACCGGTGATTACAAACATCATCATTATCATCATCCACCTGCCAAGGACTCAAAAATAGACGGCAGCTCTAGCAGCCTCAGACGAACCGGAGCCATCTGGGTCCCGGTGTTGGCTTGTTTACATATGATCCTGGACTCTTAACAGCTGTTTTTTTTTTTTTTCCAACATTAAACTTTTAATCTTGATTTTTAAGCTTATTTATCCCAAAATAAAAGAGCACATGGATGTAAGTACAGTAGGTGCAATATATTAAAGACTTCCTATTTTACACACAACATGAAAACCAACAATTATGTGGAAAGACTGGATTCTACATGTAAAATATTGCATTTTTTTTTACTTTTTTAGCTTTGAAAGTTATTTTGTATTAATTATATGACATTTATGAACACTAATACTGATTTATTTATAAGGTTAGAATAATTATGTTGTAAATGTTAGGTAAGCGTTGGATTATATTTCTGTAGCTACGTTCAGCAAATTTGTAAATATGAAATCTGTTCATACATTTTACAGTCCAAAACAGTTTGTATAAAAGATATAGTGATTTTTGCCAAAGGCCAAATGACTTTAATGCTGTTTTTTTACAAGATGTTTTTCTGCATGCACAAACCAGCAGAACAATTTTATTTTTTATAGACAAAAATGTGTGAAAGTGTACAGAAAATGTCAAGAGAGGTATAGAGTATATGTTACACAAAGAAAAAAAATGGAGACCTCACCTTTAAATGTGTACATTTCTTCCTGTTTGAAATCTATTTAATTGGTACATTTCAATTGTGACATTGTGCAGAAATTCTCCTGCAAGGAGAGGCGCTGTAAAGAGAGAGGTGGACAGGTGGCGATGGGGGGCAAGTGTGAGAATTCATACCGCTTTCTTCTTCAGAAATAGATTAGTTTCCTCAGGAGTCTATTATCATCTTTCAAACCCAATCCAGCTCGGCCTTCACAGGCCTGGATGGGGGCTGATAGCTCTCGGAGCCACCAGTAAGGAAGAATTTGATTGCTTCAAGTTGCTCCCTGACTGCACAATGCATGTGTGTGTTCCTTGCAGATTTGTGCAGATAAATGTAAAATGACTTGTTCCACATCTGCCATGTATCTCCAGTCTGTGGCTGGGTGGGAGAAACACCCAAGGGTTGTAAAATATTCATTGTTTATTTCACATTCATAAGGACAGTGGGCAGCACATTCAGGAAGTATTTACTCTCCTTATTTTAGGCTCAACTTTTATTTATAATGCCGTTTTGTATTTAATAAAAAAGAAAGTCTGTTTATACGAAACTTAAACATTGGCTTAAAGGGATAGTTTGCTCAGTTTTGAAATTTGTTTTGTCTAATAATTACCAATAGTACCTGATCAGCTGTGACATCAGTCAGCATGGATTATGAGAGAAGAGCAGAAAACTTCATCCAGGCTTGGCTAATGGCTAGCCAAAAATATGTATCATGTTTCAGGCTTTTTAAACAACCACTTGTCAGAAATGTGACAAAGCTCCATTAACTAATATTAAACTTCTACACTTTTGTATGATACTGTTTAATTACCGTATTTTCCAGACTATAAAGCACACTTAAATTCCCTTAATTTTCTCAAAAATCGACATTGAGCCTTATAATTTGGTGCACCTTGTATATTAATTCTGGTTGAGCTTACTGACCTCGAACTGATTTTATGTGGTTATTGTGAATGAGTTGAATAAAGTTTGACTTATCTGACTGTTTTGTTTCGCTTAATGCGCCATATGTATGAAAACAGACCCGTTCATTGATATTGCGCCTTGTAATCCGGTGCTCCTTATAGTCCGAAAAATACAGTAGTTTTTTTTCTTCATGATTAAACAACTCCTTGTTCCCACACAAGTGCACAGGCGATGGCGATGGAGCTGAGGCTACTGAACGCATCAGTCCGCCTGATCAATGTATCTAGTCAGTCCATATGTTGATTTATTTCCCATCCAGCAGACTAAGACATTCACTGGCCTCAGCACCACTGGTATTAAACATTTGTGCTTCATATACATGAACTCCTGTAAAACGGGCTCTGTCACACTTTAACGTTTTAGACGATTTATGCTGGTGTATGAAAATATTGTCCAACATGCTGGCATACACTGAAGATGGAATAGAATAAATCAAGGGGAATCCTCTTTGGAACATAAACAAACCATCTTGCGAACACGGATGTTACAACACGTTGTGGAAACGTCTGATATAAGTAATTAGAAGTAATATGAAGTAAGTTGCTCATAGGTTAGAAATTCATTCAACCTTTATTTAAACAGGTTAGTCTCATTGAGCCTCAGACTCTTACAAGAGTAAAAATGAGTTACTCGTACGCGTCACAATTGCCCAGCTGATTTCTGATACATGTCATCTTATGAGTAACTTTCATGCAAAGTGTGTAAACTTGAACATAACTTACCTGTTGCATACATGTAACTTATATCTAACTTATCCACAACACCTCGGCACACACTGAAAATGCACACACACGACATATGGCAACTTTTGCCATTGGTTATCTGCATGCTGGTAACTTATTCAAAAGTTACACCTAACTTATGCAACTTACACCATAGCCATGTTTTTTCCATACGTTGGCAATCTGCTGTTGCATCACTGTGTGACAGCCTCTTAGCACAGATGTTGTGCTGAGCAAACAGTGACAAACTAAATAAGCACATGCAAGAGGTTTAATATATGCTAATGTAGCATTTCTTATACATTTTGTTATGGTATAATCTCTCTAAATGGAACGTCACATATATTTTTCATCAGCCCCGCTTCAAGATCAAGGTCTCAATTCAAGCTCAAAGTCAAAACAAGGTCTTTACAATCTGCTCAAGTTAATTTAATAAAACTCGATACACATTTGTACACCACTAGACAGGCTGTTGCTAAAGCTTTTCATCCCCCTAGCTCTAAAATAAAGGTCACAAATCAAAGTCAGACAAGTTCTTTGTCCAGTTCATTGTCTACAGGTGTATAGAGTGCCGTATGCAGTACTCTTCAGACTGTTTTGTCAATTAGAAGACAAGTTAAGCACAACTCCCTGTTGTTTGGCTAGTCATAGCCTAGCCTAGAAAAATACTTCAGATTACTTCATGCTCTGACTGATGTAATGGCTGATAAAGTACTAACTAAAGGACTTCAAAAATTACCTTTAGGTGCCTCACAGTTTTTTGACCATTTATTTGTTGTTGTTGTATTGACAGTACTTGATAATTTTTAAATGAGCCTTTTTCAACAAAAATGCTTAATAAAACAAAAAACAAAACATCTGTCCTAGCTGGTTTGGGTGCTAAAGGAACGTTTGCCTGTAAGTAAGTAAGTCCTTTCAACTCTGTAATAATGCACAAGCATGCCAAGGGTGCAGCTGTGGGAACAGCTGATTAAACTTCTTAAAGACCAAGCGAGAAATCCAGACGAGCTGATTACCTGTCTTCATTGAGGGCGAACAAAAGACAAAGAAGAATTTTACAATATTTTATTCTCATTATTGTTAAGTAATATGGAATTCTGGCAAATAACACAGAACATGATGAGCGCACAGAAGAAGTATCTGGAATTTATTATTTTTTTGTTTCACTAAAACATGGCTGCAGGAACTTATTTTGACCCTTTCTGCTCAGCTTTTATAATGACATCAGTTAGACTGGAATTTGGACATCAAACTATTCAACTGTACATTTCTGTTCATGTTCATCAATGGTTTAGTTTTTGTTGCAGTGTTTAAGTGTATTTTTGTAAGTTTTTCTGCAGCTGTATAATTCAAGCAATATCCAATACAGCTCAGTTTGATACTATCTTAAGAAATTATTACCCACTGTCATGAAAAGTGGGTAATCATGGTGTAGATTTTAGAACAGGTCATTTGATACTGAGATGATTTGATGCTCAGATTGCTCACAGGTGGATCTTATTTAACTAATTATGTGGCTTTTGAAGGTAATTGTTGAACTTCAAATCAAACAGAGTGAATACAAAACCATGCACCCTTTCAGTTTTGCTGTTCAAACACATTTTAGTAGTTGTTAACCATGCCTGTATGAGCTAGGCCTTTAATTAAGATGAAACTTAGTGGTATCCCATCCAATTCTAACATCAAAAACTTCTATAGAGTCACCGTCTGATGACATCACTTGATTTGCTTTGTCAGTAAAATCTGTAACAGGCTGGGCCTCTGTCCTCTTTATGCATCAAGTGCGACATCTGACATAGAATAGAAGTCAACTTCATTTAAATTGAACATTTCACAAGTACAATGCAACGAAATGCAGTTTGAATCCATCCAGAA
>JARVGV010000645.1:7262399-7276878 GCA_031762435.1 Hypsolebias longignatus | reverse complement strand
CCAGTTTAAAGGGACGGTCTACCTCAATCCAGGGAATTTTATTGTGGAATGGTTTGGAGAATGATGTAAAAAAAAAAAAAAAAAGCCAAGTCAATGTTTATGTTTAAGAAAATGATCAAAACCAAATTGTTAAAAAAATGAAGTAGTTCTATGTGTAATGTATTAGAATTAGAAAATTAGAGAGTTATTCATTTTGTTCTGTTACTTATAGATAATTGTTTGAACTGATTGTTGAAAAAAGGGGCAGATACAATAAGATTTTTTTTTCCTTCTGCTGCCTTTCATTTTATATTTTGTATTCGTATCATATATGTAATTGTTTTGTATTTTACTTTAAAATGAATGAATTTATGATAGAAAAAAAATACATATATATGTGTGTGTGTGTGTGTGTGTGCGCGCGTGTGCGTGCGTGTGCGCACGCACACCGATATATATCTTCCCCAAATGTTGTGCTTTAGTTTCCTGTGAGTTCAGACTTGCTCTCTCTGATTTGGAACATCTTTATTTTTCCCTGAACCTACTTTGTTTGCGTGAACTTCACTGTGCTCGACTTGGTTCACTTTGTGATTTGTGACTTCACTCCTTCAGCCCACCGTTCAGTTTTAGTCCCCTCCATAACTGAGTAGATGAATTTATTCCCTCTGTTCTAAGAAAATAGCTGCAGTTGGTAAAATGTGAAGGCTTTGTGTGTGTGGATGTCTTCTTTGCTGGATGTTGTTGTAATGGGCTGAGAGGAGCCTCTTGAAGCTCTCAGTTTTACTCCTCAGCTCATCTGTAAACAGTTGTCCGCTCCTCCTCATGTTCTGGAGGTGCTCATCATATTTATGGCTTGTACTTTCTCACCCTTTGTCTCGGCATGCTGTCACTTTTGGTTTTTATTGGAACCCACCTGTTTTAGACCAGAATTTGCTCTTGGTCATTTATGAAGTTATATTTTACAAATGTTCTTCAAATAATTATTAAGTTTATTTTTGTAATTTAATTAACAGGCTTTAGTGTATAATGATTGACACAATGTTACAGCCTTTATTTCTTTATTGCAGGTTTTGTTCTTTTAGACTAGAACTTTGGATTAATTTATTAAACTAAAAAAAAAAACAGATCATTCACACACAAAAATAATATAAAATAATTTAATTTATAATTTCTTATATGTGAAATTGTGCATTATCCTCTGTTTTATTGTACTGTTTTGTATATTTAAGAAAGATTGAGATAGTTTTACTATTAAATGAGTTTTTGATGAGCAAGTCATTGTAAACAGATGAAGGTATAAATATAAAACTTTTGATTAGTTTCTTTTTTTTTTCTTCTTCTTCTTTTTGTTTTTCTTTTCAACTCAAACTCAGGATTAATTTCTCCTCCTTAAAGGACAAAACAGACAGCTGTTGGTTTGTAATTATAAGCCAGCAGATTAGGCCTTTTCTCTGTCTGGTAACATTTATTTTTCTGCTCCTTTTCCCTCGCTCACATTCACAGAGAAGTTTTAAATTATAGTTGGAACGTTTCCTCCGAGGTGGTGAGCACCGGACCTTCATCTGGAGGGAATTACTGAGCGCTGTTCGGCTTTTTCCCCTCACTGCTCATTTTTCTGTCTTTTTCATTTCTTCTTCTCCTGTTTGGTTCTCCCTCCATGGTGTTCCCTTTATTCAACTAGCAATAGAAGTGTGTGTGCGTGCTTGCGTGTGTGCGTGCGTGCGTGTGTGTGTGGCCAGCAAGAGCCGTAATTGAACCCATTTGCTGTTTAGCGCCTGTGGGACTAAAGCCCAGCCTTGCAGCTCTATGGTGGTTAAACGTTTTGCCGTGTTCCTCAGACCCATTCTGCCCCCCACCCCCCCCCCCCCGACAACCCATCCTTCTTGCAAGAAATGTTTTTTATTGAAACTGATGCTCTTAGTTTCTTTTGCCGTGCTCGTCCTCAGGAGTGTGTGAGCCGTGTCTTGTGTTTCGCAGCAGGACTTGGCAGATTGATGTGATGGATCTGAGAAGGAAGTTGGTGAAGTGTTGGTGCGATGGGGGGGTCATGCTCTCTGTTGTCCCACACTGATCGTTGTACAGTCTTAGATAAACTGTTTGGTGCTGCTCAAGTTTTCACCCTAAGTTTGATGTGCGGTATGCGTGAATCTGGACTTGTCTTTCCCTCCCAAGTGGAAACTTGGGGATAATTTTCTGCACGTTGCATTTGACGTGGATTTTACTGAATATTTGACTTTGAAAGTCATTTGAGAATAATTTGAATTGTATTTAAAAGTTTTAGCTTCCACGTAGTAAGTGGCTCATAAAACTGTGCGTCACCCCACTTTGTAATAAAATATTTGACCTGTTGTGTGTGAAGAATAATCATGTTTTTAACAAAGTAAGTCAAACTAGCAAATAACTTGTCCTTTTTACACAGATCATTTCCTAAAGTCTGTATTTTTTATTTTGTTGTTTTTGTCTCCAGGGACAGATGCGAAGGAACCAGTCCAGTGAGTATTTTTCTCTCCAACCTAGAAGTGACTTTGTGCTGCAAAAAGCCTGTTCTTTTCCATTTATGTTATACGTGAGGGAAGGTTGATTAAATGTTTAATTAGCTACATTAGGACAAGTGGATTTTTCAGTTTGCTACGCAGCAGTAAAGGACTGGATTGGATCATTTTCCATTTGCTAATAAGTTTTAAAAATATTACCCATTATGTTTTCTAAAAGTAAGAAGCCATTAAAAATCTACATTTCTAAAAGCTGCTGAACATTCTTTACATTAACGCGATGTAATCATAATGTCCAGTATTTTAGTCTTGTTACCACTAGGATAGCTAACTATTTGAAAATGTATTTTATTTTGAAAGCTGCTGGAAGAGGTGCTGTGTATATCTGTAACGTTGTCAACGACATCAGCAGACAAGCATCATGGTTAAAGTCTTAAATGAAAACAACATTGAAAACATCCTGTTTGTTTGTGTATATATTTGTTTGTTTGTTTGTTTATTACAAACTTTTAACACAAACGCTGAAGTAAAGCCACGGTGTTGGATGTTTTCAGAGCACAGTGGTTCCATTTTGAAAAGGAAAAAAGAGACCAGACTTCTTGTTTTTTGAAGAAATAAATAATCATAATTTGTGGATCTTTCTCAATTCAAACTCGAAACTGTAAAGTTAAAATCTGCACTCAAGCCCAATCCTGGGAGGGTGGGGGGCGCGTTGCATTTGGGTTCAGCTTGCACAACAACTCTCAACAGTTTGACATCTTGAAACATTTCAGTTTGAAAGAGTGCAAAATGTTGCATAATCTTCTTGAAGACAGAAAACCTTTGTAAACAGCATCATTTAAAGAAAATTAATCACAACAATCTTGCACCAGTACATAATTAATTATCTTTGCAAGATACATTGCAAAGCTAATAAATATTATAAAATTGAGGGACATAAGCAGATCATAAAACTGCATTAATGTCCAAATGCAGTGACTTTACAAAAACTTTGTCAAAAATGACACAAAACTGTGAAAATTATGGTCTGGAGAAGACACCCCTCAGAGACAGCTGGAGCAGGTGATCCATGAGGAGTGGAGCAGAATACCTGACAGGTGCATGACACACATCGATTGCTTGTGCAACAAAATACTGTATTAAGATACTGGTTCCATTCTTTTTGTCAAGGTGAGTTTCATTACTGTAGTTTATTTTATAATTTATTCTGTTGAACTCAAATAAAAAACTATTACAGACTTTTATTAGCTGACCTTTAGTTTGTGTTTTACACAGTAATAAGTCTGTTTTGAGATTTTGATATGAAAAATGTTTAAAACTCAAATATTAAATATACTGTACTGACTGCATTAAGAACAAGAACAAGTTGAGATCTGTTTGCACAAGTTAAACATACTGATACAGTAGAAGTATACTGTACACACGCTCAGGGATCACAGCAGCATCATTAATATGTCATTCTTATTAGTTTGTGAGGTTAAGTTTGTTATGTTTTATTCTTTTATTATCTTGTTTTTATGTAAAATAAACAAAAAAAAAAAAAAGGTTCAGAGTGTGTTGAGTATGTCATCACACACACCCCTCCCCAGATATCTTCTGCCCCCCGGCTCTGTCTCCTCATGGAGGCCTGCAGCCGGCTGACCCGGCCTTTTAGCACTTTTTAAATGACAAACATGTATAACCGATTAGTTTCTGTTGTTTCTTGTTGCACATTTAAAATATACAATAATACAAAGTCACAAAAGTATTGTTGCATGTATTCCTGGATGTGAAATCACTTCCTGTTCTGTTACAGCTCTTCTGTCAGTGAGTTTTGTTCAAGAGTCACAGTTTAATTTGCTTCATCTTGTGTTGTTTTCCACACATTAGTCTTTCCTGTTCTCACGCTGTAAACATGTTTCGTCTCACTGCAGGTGATGAACTGTCAAAGCCCAGAGTGCCTACACCGTACGAGTGAGTTCAAACACTGGTTATCTGCTCAGCGTCAGACTACGTTCTTGTCTTGACTCGTGCAGCTTCAGTGAGCTTCAAATGTTCTGCTGAAGTTTTGTTTTGTCACATTCTGTCAGACTGACCAACAATGATCTCCTGTCTCTGGATCCACTGGGCCCGGCTCTGCCTGTTGGACCTGCCTCCTCTGTGTCATCATCAGCAGGTACTCCTCAAATTATCAGGATTATTTTTCTGCTACATGGACATTATCTTCTTTCATACAGCCTCATGTGGAATCCTGCTCATCACCAGAGAGGTAGGTGGTGGTTTGGTTCTGGTCCGTTCACACAACTCCAGATATTTGTCCTGAATTGTTTTCTTCTGTCCACACACAGATTATGTGTAAAGAATCTTTCCAAAGGTGCAGTTTGTTTGTTTTTTTAACTCAGTTTTTGGTGTCTCAGTGTGGACTCAAAATATGGATTTTTAAATTTATTTATTTATTTATTTATTTATTTTTTATTTTTTTCCAGAAATGATCATGTGCAGCAGCAGGAAATTTAGTGACTACTCACAATCACTTTGTGCCCATGAAACTAAAGCAAACAGTTTTTACGTTTGCATCTGTCTCATCATTTCCTGAGTCTGTCAGTAGGGGACAGAAGGGGATCGATTCTACTGCTGCTCATCCTTTGAGCCTGTTTTTCATGAAACTGTAAGAACTGGCTCTAAAACTTGGTAGAACTCAGCCCTGCTGGCTTTAATACTTCCAGAGGATGTCCAGTAAAAGAGTGACTGTCTCTCACAGCAATAAAAGCACCAATTAAACCTAAAATGACATGAAATATTTAGCTGCGATGAAGGGATGGGAGCAGACAGAAACATATTTAACATCGTCTTTAGGACGGAGCTCGATGAAGCTTTAGTAACCAGGTCTAAATCCTGTCTTTTGTTTCTGCTCTGGCTGCTTTTGGGCAGATGAATACACAGGAACCGAGTGTGTCTACAGTTTTCATCTTTATTTGAATGTTGGGCGTCACAGAAGTACATTTGTAAATGTGTTGGAGCTCGCATGCTTTACAGCAGTTATGTTCATCACTACATGTTCTGTCATCATCCCTTGACTGTGTGGTGGGAATAAATACAGATCTGTGCTCAGTTTGTTTTGATATATTAAAAATGTGGACGCTCTTGTCACCTGGTCATGTATAACTTCCACACATAATCTATTGTATTGATGTTTGGGGGAAAGCGTGTAAAACAATTACACAGCCTATTTTTGTTTTACAGAAAAGAGCTGTAAGAATTATCACTAGAAAACATTTCTGTCATCCATCAAGCACATTATTTTATCAACTGAAGTTATTGAAATTCTATGATTTGGTAGATTACAATATTTTATCAATTATGTATAGGGCTCATAATGCATTACCTTTAAATATCCAAATGCATTTTGTTAAAAGACAACGTTGTTATAATCTTAAAGGGACAGAGATATTTGTAAAAACCAAAATACAGATCTAGTTTAAAGGGACGGTCTACCTCAATCCAGGGAATTAGATTATGGGATTGCTTGGAGAATGAAGTTAAAAATGTCAAGTCAATGTGTACATTTAAGAAAATGATCAAAACTGAATTGTTAAAACAATATATGAAGTAGTTTAATGTGTATTATTTTAGAGTTAGAAAATTAGAAAGAGTTATTCATTTTGTTCTGTTACTGAAGATTGTTTTTGATTGAACTAATTGTTTGAAAAAAGGGGCAGATATAATAAGATTATTTTCTTCTGTCTGCTACCTTTCATTTTTATATTTTGTATGTTATCATTTATGGGATTGTTTTGTATAGTATTTTTAAAATGAACAAATTTCATAAATAAAATTAAATAAAATCTCACTGATCTGCTGCAGCCATATGTCCCACAGCGCTCTCGGAGGTCAGCAGATCAGATGTTTCTTTCAGTTCCATGAACCAGTCGTAAGCTCAGAGGCGACAGGGGCTTCTCTGTTGCAGGCCAAAGACTGTGGACTGAGTTACCACTGCATGCCAGGCAGGGCATTCTCTCACTGCTTTTAAGTCTCGCTTAAAAAAACAAAAATACTTTTTGCTTTCGACACTGTGTGATTTTGTTTTGAACCTGTCTGTATTCTACAGTGTTAGCCATTTAGTTATTATCTTCTATTCATATCCATATTTTTATTTGATGTTTTGCTGTGTGCTTTCCTTGTTTGTTTCTACTGTAAAGCACTTCGTTTGGGCTAGTTGCTGTTTTAAGTGCTCTATTCATAAAGTGGTACGGTAAATTGGTGTGAGTTGAGAGTAACCATTGAGAGATCCTGTTTCTGCCTGGAGACCAAATCATTTGACTGTATATCTATTTTCACAAATTCAAAAACAAATCTTGCCAAACTGCACAGTATTTTACAGAAAAAAGAGCATTATTTATTTTATGTAGAATAAAAATGACAAATTTTTTGTATGTAAAATTTCAGATGTGCTGATCTTTTAGGCCTTCTCTGAGGGTGTTGAAAGCCTGAAGGTTTCCTGCTGAACGTTAGTTACCCCCCCCCCCCCCCCCTCCAATTTAATTATGATAACCTGCTGTTACAATTTATTTTTTAAGACCTACTGTGAGAGCTTATAGTAGTGACATTTATATCTGCAACAGAACAGAAGAAATAAAACAAACCTGCTTCAGTGGATCTGTGAAACAAAAATAATTTAATTAAGTTTTTATTCACAGGGCTAGATAAAAGTATCAAATTATACAGTACAGTATTTTATTTGCAATAAACTGTAAGAATGTAATTATTGGAAATACGATCCAACTTTATTCTGAGAATGTTTATCACAATGATTTTTCACATGTAGGTGTGACCCGCAATCATTCAGCTTCTCTTAATATAGAACACATTCAGTGTGCAAACAGAAAGTGTTTCACCTTTAGCTGCAGTGGTAGATGCATTATTTCTTTGGCAACTTTTTAGTTTCCCAGAGGTACAATTTAATTGTATTTTTTCATTCCTCACACTTTCCTTAAAACATGCTATAATTATCATCATAAGTTATTTCCCTCAATAATTCAGGTAGTTGTACTCATTGTACGCACTGAATTTATTTCTCATTTTTAGTGCTTTTTCAGTCAAATTTTACACATATAAATTAAATTCACTGTTCTTATCATTCACACTAAACCTTTTTTTTTTCACCTCTAATTCCCAAACGATAATGTTTCCTTGTTAAAAACCTCAAAGTAATTGTCTACCTTAAGAAAAAGTCACAACTTCTGCCTGAAACCAATTATATCAGACGTTGCCACCCTCACAGTTGGAGCTTTTTCTTTTCTTTTGAACAATTGTGTTAATGAAACCACTAAAAAATAGTGTCAGGTCTCAAACGACACCCTGCAGACACAAAGACAAAGGTGCCTCAAGGCTAAATATATGTGGGGTTATCGTGTTTCTTGTTTAATTAAAGGAATTAGTTCAGTTAGGTTTCTGCAACACAATTTGTACACTGAGGGTAGAGGAAAGGAGCCACATCCTGGTGATTTAAATTGTAACGATGCTGCTCAGAGAAGTGTTCACCTGCAGCCGAGCTCTGCAGAACATGCTGACACGTTCAAAGAATGCTGGAAGAATATTTATTATTTTATTCTGTGTTTTTATTGCTACATGCTTTTAATTATTCTAACAAATGTCTGTTCAACCAGTTATGTGTTCAGCAAAATGTTTTCCCAGAATGCAGTGCAAACTATACAGGTAAACAATCACACCGTTTCTTCCTTTTCTGAGTATTGCTTGTTTTTATATTTATGTTACAAAAATAAATGTAAACTGATTTTTTTGAGCTAACAAATTAACCTCACCATTATTAAATTGACTTTCATTTGCACTTGTACTTTCCATTTATGAACAGCAACAGTTATTTATTGTAAATATAACAATGAATCCCATGTTTCGTATTTAATTAATAATCACTCTGTGCCATGAAAGCTGGGCAATAATGTAAATATCTACATCTGTGCTTGCATGTTTGTTTGTCTGACTCAGCAAAATATCCAATGAATCACTAAATGAGTTTACTGTATTTTTCGCTCTAAGTCGTAGATTTTTTCTCTCCATAGTTTGCACGCCCTACAACATGTACACTGAAGCAATGTATTCATGCCCCCCCCAATATGTATAAACCAATTTCTGGCTGCAATATGACCAGTGTCATTCATTCTGACTGAAAATATTGAACAATAACATTTTCAACAGCTAGATGGCAGTCAAGTAATATGGCATGCCATTGTACCATATAATAGGTAAAAGTGGCTATTAATGACTTAAATGGTTTGCTACATTCTGCCGCCTTTGATCTAATGTTGAACAAACAAGCAATTGATTTTAGGTGTTAAATTTTGAAGAAATGCGCAGCGTTCCTGCTTCCTGACTTCCTCCCTGTCTGCATGTTCACGGAGCACCTAGGCGGCAAATACTTTTGAAATACTGTACATCTCATTTGAAATACATCTAATTTGACCATTAAAGTCCTTTTTTTTTATTAAGTAAAAATTTATCTGAGACACACATTTACCATAAAGTCAAGAATACAAATATTTTCAGGCAGTTATCTTAAGTTTGGAAGAAATGCACAGCGACACGTCCCTCTACGCGTACTCGCATCTGCAAATTGAGTTTTGAAATGCAGCTGATTTGACCCTCAAAGTGCATTTATTAAGGACAAGTTAGAACGAGCCACACCTTTACGATAATTTTGAGCAAACAAATTGTTTTTAAGTGTTACTCTTGTTAAATTCTTGTTAAAGACCTCCAGTGCATGCTCCCGCGGCTGTCATTTGGCAGCCAATGTATTTTTTTTTTTTTATGGCACAACACTGGCCCACATTTCTGTGTTGGCAGCGGTGATGCAGAACAAATGCAATGTGTCAGCTGTGACGCATAATAGATGCAACATACAAGGCCAAGCGACATATTTATGATTTTTTCCACTTTATTAGACGTATTTGGACTGATGCAATTTATAGAGCAGAGCGATGTGTACAGCAGAAAATACGGTAACCAGGCTTTCAAAAAGTAAATATAGGTAAAACCAATAACTATTGAAGTAAACCCAACTCAAAATGGCCACCATCAAAAATCGATAGATAGCCAATGGCTATAACTGTTTCAGTTTTACTGGTATTGAGTTCAGTTTGATAGTAGCCCAGTGATCCCTGTCACTTGGAGCACTAACGGATCACATTTTAAACATTAGCATGCAGGGCAGGTGCATACTGCAGCTTCCACCTGTCTGTTTCTGCATCTTTGTGTTTGTTGTCCCTTCAGCACCGTTTTGTTCAATTCTCAGAGCAGAAAGCAGTTCAGGTGAGTAAATTCTTGGAGTAGTTCTTTGTCCCTTTCTGTATTCAGATCAAGATGTGTTCATTCAAAATCAGAAAAGTGCATAATGAACAAATTTGTGCAGTTGTATTCCAAGGTTGGTTTCCCCTCCACAAGTTGATGATAGATATCAACTGTGATTGGGTGGTTAGAGCGGTTGTCCTCCAATGGGAGAGTTGGGGGTTCAATTCCACCATCAGTCACATGTTAAAGTGTTTCTGGGAAAGACACTGAATCTCTCACTACCTCTGATGTGTGCCCCATTTGTGTATGAATGTGATTTAAAGCATTGGTTAGTCTCTACAGACCGATTTGTTCAGATTATCTTTATAAAGTAGTAGTAGTAGTAGTAGTAGTAGTAGTAGTAGTAGTAGTAGTAGTAGTAGTAGTAGTAGTAGTAGTATGTCTGGAGTATCTTGATTAGATAGAAAGGTGATGTATATGTGCAGTTCATTTACTACAATTATTTACCATACAGTACATAAGGCACCATACAAGTTAGTATGTAATCCATATTAAAGTGCTCACACAAGATGATGACATAATGCAGTAGAACACAGAGGGCACATAACATTACAGAACGGGTGCTCAGGACAGTTGTTGTATTGACCAGTGTTCTTACAAAACATGAAGTACACACGTATGATCCTAATTCCTGCGATTATAAAATATGAATAAAATATATGCCCTGTTGCACACATTAAACATGATTGGAAGGTTTATGTGCATTGCACACATTAAGAATGTTTAAAATAATGATGTGCACAGGTCTGTTGCACTAAAACACAAGCTCTCACAACCCCCTTGGCTGTGGACCTTGTTCTGTTGTAGTTTGTACTTTATAGATATTTTTATTGGAATAACTCTGCAACATTCGACTTGAAGCTATTTCTCCAGCAGCAGCTTAGTTTATCTTCGGTACATTTTGGTGAGCTCCTGGATTGTCCCACAGTAGCTTTAGGCACAGCAGCTCAAAAGTCCTTTTTATTTTTTAATTTATTTATTTTTTATCTTTTTTACAAAGTAATACTGAGAAGCATCTGTTGCCTTCTCTGAGAAATTCATACTGTTCACACGACTTGAATCTAGGGTTGTAGTTTTTTTTTTTTTTTTTTTTATGTTGAAGATTTATTTTCCTCCAGAAAAAAAAAGAAAAAAAATTCACATATTTTCACTGTAATATTTGAATTCTTACACAAAATCTTAAGGTCAGAGGGTGATCATTATAAAATACAATGATAGGTGATTTTTATGGAGATTATTTGTGGAATGTGAATTTATTTTTCCTTGTTGCATTTTTCTGGGTTATATATTATTTAGTTTTTATTTTTATAGGGGGCTGTAACATCATGCAATGAAAAAGCCTGCTCCTATGTTCTGCTGCGCCCTCATGTCGCCACTTGAATCTGTGATCTCATGCTTTGGTGAGCAGTTATGACCACAGGCGAGCGTTGCAACAAGGATCGAGCAGAAAAAAAAAAAATGAGATTCTTGATTAACAACTCAGCTCTGACCTTGGAGTCCACATTTACAGCCGGTGTCCACGTCTTGAATTTGGTCCACTTTTGTGCAGCCACTGAGGAATAGAACTGTAGTGCTGTACTTCTCTATGAACCAGCTCTGGATTGGCTTCCCTTAGGAAATATGAAAAACATCTAACAACACCACACACTTCTTAAAAATGAGAGCAACAGTTTTTTCACAGCTTTTCTTCACTTTTACTGAGTTAAAAAACAAAACAGACAACTATTCTCTTTTACAATGATAAAGTTGCAGTTTAACCTAACATGCATGTTTTAGACTGTAGGAGAAACCTCACATAAAAATCTTACGTGTACAGAACATGCTGAAAGCACAGCTCTGATTTAAGCCACTGTTTCTACAGATGGAACAGGGCCCTAAATGTTCAATTTAAAAAGCTCAGCTCCATCCATAAATAAAAAAATAAAAAATAAAAAAAAAGTTTCTTTATGTAAAGATTGGCTTGATTTTGATGGATGACTCTCAAAAGCAGCAGTTTACATCATAAGAACAGCAAACACAAAGGAAGCAATCCACCACACTAACTGCATCACAGCTTTGCTGTTTGAACATGAAAATAAGTCAAACATACCAGAAACTCATTAAAGAACATCATAAATCTTCCTGGTCTGACACCTAGAAGTAAATAAAAAAGGCATCCAGATATGTGTCAATACAAATAAATTATAGAACATAAACTCCAAAGATTATTATTTTCAAATGTCACAACTTGGATTAGATTAGGAAGCCATCTTTTATTAGAATGACTTTTATTTTTTGGTTTGCAATAAGAAAAATCAACTGGGCTGCAGCTGCAGGTAAACAGCTCCCATGAGGTTTTACACATTCACGTCTTCAAACGTTCAAGTCAGTTCTCAGTTTCCTCGCAGAAGCTATTGAGCTTTGAGCAAGTTCAGAATATTAAAAGTCCTTGCAGCCACCTCCGCTATCTGAAACCCTCACGAGTGTCTGCAGCTCATCTTAAGAGCATTAGAGCTGTATTGAGTCCTGTGCAAGAGCTCATCTCCGACTGAAAACCTTTGAGGTAAAGGTCCAGCTCTACAACTTGCATTGATGATATATAATAATTATTGAAAAAGACTTTGTCTCAAAAGTGTACTCCAGCAGAAAGAATCATACAGGTGGAAGCAGCAGTGGGTACAGAATGACCTGAGGTGTGTATGATGTCAGAGGAGGTGGCCAATGAAATAATGTGCACAGCCTACAATGTAACTTTTTGAGCCAAAACCGAGCAGTAATTTTCAAAAACTGGAACTCAGGACGCAGACCCATGGCTCGCTGGTCAAAAACACCCAGGATGTAGTGAAAACACAAAGGAAGCTTTGCATCTTTTCTTGTGATTTTCCCACAGATTTTTGTCACTAACCAGTCACAGCTCAGAGAAGTCCCACCTAAAGTGATGCAGTGAGCAGCTTCATGTTCTTTAAGAATTATGGATGTTTAGAGATTCATTAATGGGTACAATTATTTTACACAGTTTTCTCACCACGGAGTTTGGAAATAAACCCATAGGCGTCACAACAATTATATGAGATGGGGATGTGTCCCCCTTACATAAAAAAAAAAGTTTGGACCCCCCCACCGGAAATATTAGTTCACTATAACTGCTGTTCCTATTCTTTGTGAACAAACCCATTCCACCTGAATAACAGGAGAAAACTCAAACTACTAAAAGTCCACTCCAGGTTTTCCTGGTTACCTATAACTCACCACACCACATGCCAGTACAATGGTAGGTAATGATGGGGGAGGAGAAGGCACCTCTGTAGCAGTGTCCCAATCCAATGGCTGCATACTTCGGAGGACCTGGTCGACGTAGGCCAGGTCCTCCTAAGACCACGTAGACCGGAAGTCAGCGGCTGTGAATTGGTTCAGGCCGTGGCGCATCGCTGTGATGTCATTGGCCTTCAAATGCAGTCTTCAAAGTGCAGCCGTTGGATTGGGACACAGCTTGTGTTGCGAGCTAGCTTAGCGCCATGTTAATGCGAGCACTTGTTGACCAGGGAGGGAGGGGGTAAGTGGAGCGCTTCATGATCTGTAGCATCTTAGCCAGCAGGTCTTTATTGCGTGTCACTAGTTTAGGACTATGTTAGCGCTGGGCAGTTGTCAATCCAGTGGGCGGGGAAATGGGGGCATTGTGCCTACAGTATTTATTGAATCAAGTCCATGTAGGTAAACGTCATACATGTAAACATAGATGTTTAACAACCTGTTTCAAATACAGCAGCACTCGGTAAATATCTACTTTATTCAAGATTTTCTGGGGGAGGACCCCCAGATCCCACCACCAGTTAAGTTACCCCCGGCCCCCCTCATTACCAGTGCTTCTGACGTCCGTGCACAAACCCGTTATGTTTTAGACTCATTGAAGAAGACATTATTGACTCTGTCGTTGCCAATTCAAAAACTTTGACAAGAGCGCGCTAAAACTAGTTTGTGCCACATTTCACCAAAACGTTAAAACAGAACAAGTCAGTCTAAGTAAATGGTGGCATTACCCCACCCCCCATCACCACCACCAACCGTTTTTAGTTTTTATTATTGGTAATTAAGTGTTAAGACATGGAAAGCATTTTCATTTTGCAGTTGAAATTATAAATATAAGTAAGTAATTTGATCAAAAGTCTCCGATTTTCATTTCTGAGTAGCAGTGAGTGTAACGACATTAAACTTTGTGGTCTTTTTACTCACTTTGAGTTCAAGCTTTAGATGAGCTCATTGTCTTTAGAGTCTTTTATCTTTACATACTGAAAAAAGGCTTCTGGGACCTTGAGAGCAGAATAATGCTGAGCACTGCCTAAATGTATACAAAGATTAATTTCATATTCCCGGTGAGGTTTCTGTTTCACCAGAAAAGATTACTGTGACCTTGACAACAGTGAACGTTTAGCCTCAACTTATAAAGGAGCTTTAATCATCTCGGCGCAGACACACGGAGCACTTTCATTTTTAACGCGCTTCATGGTAAAGACAGTGTTTTCACGGGCTTAACTGTGAACACAACATGCGTTTAAAGAGGTCAAAACTCAAGTGAGTTCAATTTATTTCTCTGGGAAAATTAAAGTTTTATAGAATATTTGAACAAGGCCTAACAAGAAATTATTGGTTCTGCTTTCAAAATACCAAGATTAAGGCAGAAATATATA
>JARVGV010000645.1:6967502-6979057 GCA_031762435.1 Hypsolebias longignatus | reverse complement strand
ACTCTGAGGTGAACTGGGGACCCCTGTCAGAAGTTAAGTCCAAGGCCACACAAAATCGAGACACGCAGGAAGAGAAATGCCAGAGCCACATCAGTCAAAGTGGTTGACAGAGAAACTGCCTCTGGCCACCAAGTGGTTCTGTCCATCATAGTTAAGAGATGGGTAAAACCTCTGGAAGGTGGAAGTGGGCCCACTAAATCCACATGCACATGCTCAAACTTCCCTTGGGGAATATGAAACTGTTCCATTGGAGCCTGCCAATGGCCTGGCCTGGTCCTGTTCTGTGCACACAGTCCCCATCCTCTGAAGGGATGGGAACTGTGTGCTGTTGCACCTTGGCATGCTGGCAAGTGAAACAGGAAGCCGCCCATGTGCAAACATCTCTACGGAGCCTTGGCCACACAAACTTTGCCCCTACTAGTTTTACTGAAGCTTTCACCCCCAGGTGTGAAAGGGAAGGAACTGCATCAAAAACCCGCCGACACCAGCCACTAGGAAGCAGAGGTTGAGGCTTGCCAGTCGAGACGTAACAAAGAAGGGTTGCACCACACTCATGAAAGAAACTTCCTCCAAATGCAAACTGGATTCAGCTGCCTTAAAGGCCAGAATATCCAGGTCTGTCAGTTGGTTTGCAGCCATGGCGAAGTAATCAACTCCTAAATGTACAGAAGCAACCCTTGCTCTCTAGACAGTCAGCCAGCCACCAGGTTATTCTTGCCAGCCACATGCTGAATGTCCGTAGTAAACGCCGAAATGGTGGACAAATTCCTTTGTTGCCGTGACGACCATGGTTCAGAGACTTTTGCAATAGCAAAAATGAGAGGATTATGGTCAACAAACGCAGTAAAGTCCCTTCCCTCTAGCATGAACCGGAAATGGCACGTTGCCAGAAAAAGAGTGAGCAGTTCCCTATCAAAGGTTCTATTTTTTTTCAGCAACCCAGAGTTTCCTGCTAAAAAAGCAAGGGGTTGCCATGCGCCATCCACACAATTTTTGCAAACTGCCCCAACTGCATAATCAGAGGCATCAGTTGTCTGTCAGGAATGGTGTTTAGTTGGTGTGGTGAAACCAGTGGTGCAGGCAGGCAGGAATCAGAGGCAGGAGGAGTAAAATTAAATACACTTTAATTTTACAAAATAAAGATGCTGAGCAAGGCAGCTACTCACAAAAACAGGGACTAGAGGAAACCATGGAGACAGGAGACAAGACACCAGGGGAACACAGACGATGACCCGACAAAGAACAACACACTGACACTGACTTATACACACACACAGTAATTAACCAAGATCACAAACACCTGGACACAGACAGGGGAACCAGAAGGTGTAGGGATGGGGACTGACCAACAGAGGGAGACTGAAGAACTAACCAAATGATTAAATTAAAACACAAAACTGATGAATGATTAAACTAAACACAGGAGAACTGATACCACTAACACAGAGAGGGGCTGAAGAAACTAACTGAATGGTTAAACAGAACGCAGAACTAAGAACTAACTAAAACATAAAGCAGGACTGGAAACTAAGGAGTGATTAAACTAAACACAAGGGGAACAGACAAGGGCCAGCAGAGGGAGCCATCCTAACAAGTTCTACCATTTATGGTAACATTCATGGTTTGGATGTGTGAGAGAAAACTGGTGCGCACAGAGAAAACCCATATGTGAGTACATTCAAACTCCACCCAAAAAGGCCCCAAGCTGGGAGTCGAACCTGCAACCATCTCACTGAGAGGCGACAGCACCACTCACTGTTCTGCTGTGCCACTGAGAGATTGTCACTTGCTATTGGTTTTCAAGAGATACATTCATGAAACTGTTCAAATGTATTTGAGATTGTTAATCAAATAGCTCCAACTTTCTAGCAATTGTTTTAAAAAAATAATAATCCAATAAATTTCTCCTGCGTTTGTCTACATATCAGTGTGACAATGGTGTGTTGTGCAGAATGCAACTGTTTTCTGCTTTCTCGAGCTTGAACTGGTTTAAAAACAACGTGTGGATTTGAGTCGCATATGTTTGAATAAATACATTTTTGCAGCTCAAGTCAGCATGATGTGGTCTCATTTCACATGTACAGTATGTTGTGTTGCATCTGCTGTATGTTGGTATGTATTTGTAACTCCTGGTGTTGAGGGCTGAGAGGTGAGTTTCACATAAACAGCTCTGCTACATGAGTAGTTGAGTTATTAAATAATAAAAATTAAAAAAAATAGATTGTGAAAGTTATGCATTGCCTGCTTCTGCCTGCATTCTGCATTATTCAGACACAGATCCTGCTCTAACATGTCGAATAATTTGTGATCTCGTCTGTTTGGGTGTACTGTATTTTTCAAACTTTAAGGCGTACTTAAAATCCTTTAACCAACACAGTCCATGCTCAATAATTCAGGTATACAATCTAACAATTTTCAATCAGGTCATCTGGACAGTTTCTTTTTTTGTGCTGAGAAGTTTCACCTTCCATCCAGGAGGCTTCATCAGTCAAGGAAACGCACAACACAAAACTGATTCTTCTCCCAACAGCTGGAACAAACCAGTTCTGTTGGTGCTAAGATGGTCTCGTTGGCACGCCCCCTCCTGCGGAGCCGGCCCTCTCCCTCATCGACAGCAATGTCAAACTGGTTCAAAACCAACAAAGTCCATGCTCAATCCTTTAAGTTTCTCAAAAATCGACAGTGAGCTTTATAACCCAGTGCACCTTATGTTTAACTCTGGTTGTGCTTACTGACCTCGAACCGATTTTATGTGGTACAACTGAACAATATTGAGAGTTATTGTGAATGAGATGAATGAAATTTGACTTATCTGTTTAGTTTTGCTTAGTGCACTATAATTAGGTAGTCTGTACTAGTAAGTAGTACTGTATTAGTAACTGTTACCCACAATGTGAGAAACAGTCCCAGATACCGTCACCTAAACAGTGTAACATATGATCAGTGAGGACAGCATGTTTAAGAATATTAATTATCAATGACAACACCATTTGAGTTTTAAAACAAAATAAGCAGAAATTTGAAATATAACATTTGTCAGGTGCCTCTCTTTAGCCGCACAATAAGTAAGGTAATAAGAAAATGGAAGTTAGAGTATTAATAGAAAGTTTGTCTGTGTCAAGTCATTGTTGAACACAAAAACAGTTCAATGTGCAAAAGACTCCAGCAATTTTTATAACGCAGCTTTCTGCTGTTAAACAGTTTTATGTAAAATATCTGTCGGACTAGCTCTTGTTTTTTTGTTTTTTTTTATCTTTATTTTTTGCTTTAAGATTTAATCATATATAGTCACAATTTACTAAACCATTTATCTCCAGCTTCCCCAGTGTAAAAGTTTTAGCATTTACTAAAAAACATAGCGTTGATTAATTACTAAAAGATGGGATCAATTAGTCACCGTCACCTGCTCAGCTTAGTTTGAAAGCCCTGTTGAATAAGAGCTGATTCTGGATACTGAACAAATGTGTCAGTCATTGAACCCCCGCGGCCTCTGCCGTAAGAGCGCACCTCCGCTGTTCCCTGAGGTCCAATCATTCAACTCACTGACAAAACAGAAGGCTGCGTTTATAATAAGTTACCTAATCTATACAGGATGAATAAATAAAAACTGGTCCCTGCAGGTGATGACGTTAGATGTAAGAATGAGAATAATGGTATAAACAAAGGTGGTACTTATTCAACTTGAATCATGTTTACCTGACAAAGGTTTTCTTTTAATAAGCATCTAAATAATGTAAGTACGAAAGATATCCTTTTTTTTACATATATTTTTGCAAAAACATGGAATTTCTAATCAAACTTATTAAATTAAAAATGTGTTGTTTTCTAATGTCAACGGTAGATTGATTAACATGAATGTATTGTTAATATACCTTTTGATGGACCTTTGGCCAGTGAAAGGAGTTGAGATGAACAGGAAGCTAAGTAAAAGGCATAAATGGATATTGAGCTGATAAATGTTCACAAATGCACAGAAAACCTTGACGTGCTGTGATTCATTTCATACAAGTAAGCACAACTTACTAAATGACAAGGACTGCAATGAGAGGGCGGCTCGGTGACGCAGCTTGTAGAGCTGCTGCCTCTCAGCGTGAAGGTCGCCAGTTCAAATCCCGGCCACAGACCTTTCTGGGTGGAGTTTGCATGTTCTCTCCGTGCATGCGTGGGTTTCCTTCGTGTACTCCAGTTTCCTCCTACAGACCAAAAACATGCATGATCGACTGACTGGTAACTCTAAATTGTTCCTAGATGAGAGTGAGTGAGTGAATGGTTGTTTGTCTCATTTGTCTCTATGTGTCCCTGTGATGGACTGGAGACCTGTCCAGGTGTCCCCCACCTCTTTCACAGTGATCACTGGACATGTGCAGCAGTGACCCTAGCAACCTGAAACAGAAGATGCGAGTAAAGACAATGGATGGAATTGCAATGACGCAAGATTACTTTTTATTTATTTAAAATGAATCTCACAATTTAAGCTAATTTTCTTTTGTTTAAAAACTTGCTAACAGAGTCATGACATCTCTATCCAGACCAGAAGCTTTTCAGCACAGAATTTGCTGCACTAATTGTTGTGAAAGGTTCAAGTTCAGCGTAGCATTTCGTTGACACTGTTGACTTTAGAGGGCTTCCTGCTGGACCCACGGGGTGGATCTTGTGCCAGCAGCAGAAACCTGGGACCAGTACCGTGGCAGATGTGATGGAGAGGAGCATTTAGTGGAGCTTCGTCGAGGTGTGCATTGCTGTAGTGTTTGTGTGGCGGGAGGGGAGGCGGGTGGTGTTTTGGAAGAAATTAGGGACTCCAAGGACTGTTCACTCATTACAGCCTGGTGGCAGAGGGTGAACATGTGACACAGTTGAATATATCACTGTCATCTTTTTGGTCAGCAGACATCACAAGTACAACAGATGGAAGTGAAAAGTGTTTCCATATGTTTAGACTCGTTTTGAGCCAAAGCGTCCATTCATTCCTTGTGCATTCAGGCACCAGCTTTGAACGTTATCAGCCATTAAAAGGCCGTTATTAGTTATCATCCCCATATGTAGCGGCCAGACTGCCCCTCCTCTACCTCCTAGCAGGTTTAAAGGTATATTGTTAGTATTGGCAACAATGATAATAGGCTCTGTTTTTAGCTTTGTTAGTGCTCATAGCTTCACGTGTTTGACTTTAGAGTAAAGTGTCTGGCGGTTACGTTTAGGGTCTTGGTTAGGTTTAGGCACAAGGGTAAGGGGGTTAAGTTTAGAGTTGGTCCCCCCCCCGGTGAGATGCTGCCTGTTATCAGTGATAATAACGATAATAACGTACCTTTAAACCTACTAGGTGGGACAGTTTCACCACTACATACAGTATGAGGATGATAACTAGTAATGGCCATTTAGTGGGCTGATAACACCTGAAGCCGCTCATTCAGGAAGGTCTCATACAAGACTGAACATTTGTCTGAGTACACCTACATCATATTCATCATGTTTGGATATGTGCATTTATCCTGCATGTGTGGGTGAATAATTTCAAGACCATACAAAAAAAATCTAACACTGTAACTAAATCACTTCAATAAATACACCTCAAGACAAAACTACATGATATTATTGAAAAAAAAAAAAAACTGGATTTCCATTAAGACTGCTTTGAATTAAATATGGGTATTGCTCATGACATTATTCTGAATTTTGAAATAAATCCATATTTATTATTTGTTTAATATTGTACATGGTATGAAAACTGTAACTTTAAAACCACATATCTTAAAATGGAATGGGAAATGTGCCTGAACTAGAGCTGTCATTTCTAGCCTGGGCCCGAAGCCCAGCCAGACCCAAATTCTGTGCAGGCTGGGCCATGATAATGTGTTGGATGGGCGGGCCTGGTCGGTGTCAGGCTTTTGATTGTGTCGGCGGATCAACTGCATTCCAGTAATATGGCAACATGGCTTGCCATAAAATCCAATTATATGGCAACATGGCTTGCCATAAATCCAATTATATGGCAACATGGCTTACCATACATTCACAAGCCACACACAGCCATTTCACCACGAGCTGACCAGCCTTGAAAGAGGTAAAATAAAGTTCAGTTAAGCTTCGGATGGGACTAAACTGCCAGGCAGCGATCCATCGCCCAGATGGACGTTCATTCAGCCACTGCACTCATCGGACGTGCACGACTGACGACCCAAACAGATGAGATCCCAAAGCAGACATGTCAGAGCGGTCCATGTCTGAATAAATCAGAACACATGTAGAAACAGGGTTTTAATGCTCTTTGACAGTCAGGAAAATTAAATAATTATAAATGTCTTTTTTTGTTTGTTTTTGTTTTAATTTGTTTTTTAAGGTTCGGACCTGTAGTTACTGTACATTAATTGGGTAGGGAGGGGTTAGGAAATGATGCATACGGGCTGGGACCAGGGCAGATAGGATTTTTTGGGCCCGAATGCAACTCTAGTCTGAACATGCTCAAAACTGGTTTGGATGGTCGCATAAGTTCTATCATGCCTGTGATGATATGTGGGTCTCAATTATTACAACATCCAGTGAAAGGTTTGCCAATCAGCCATAGACTCTCTTGAGTAATAATTTCTCCATAACCTTGACAAGTGTTTTACCACGCAGGGTATCAAACTCACTTACAAAAGGGGGCCAAAATTAAAACCTTTTGCAAACTAAGGGCCACTTTCAGAATCTACATTAACTCAAGTTAGATACTAACTTTTTCTTGGTTGCTGGTTCCTCAACAAGAGTTTGATTGGTCTCATTTGACCTTGTTGCACTTCTGACATCAGTCAAAGTTTACTGAAAAAATTCAAGTGATGAAATATTTTTCATTTAAAATATCATCTTGGGGGGCCAGATGTCCATGAGGGCCACATTTGGCCCCCGGGTCTTGAGTTTGACATATGTGCTTTAAGGGAATTATCTAATAATATTACATTTATATTTATTGTCTTATTATGGATGACATAAACCTTCTCTTTACATATCTGGGACACATTTTGGATTGCACATTTTCTCTAATCTATTAATCATGTTTAGTAAAGAAGCTTACAACGTGTGGATGAGAAGAAATTGCTGGATTTTTAGATTTGTTTTATTTACTTTTTAAGAAAAAAAAACATTACTATATTCTACATTTTGAGTTTTGTTTTACATCATATTTGCATGTGTCTGTTTTATTTCATTTATTTATTTTGTCAAACTGATGCTTTTATTGTGATCTGTCCCACGTTTCAAACACAACTAAAATAGTTCTCTTGAAAATGAGTTTTCATGCCTCAATGAGACCTGTATGAATAAAGATTAAATAAAATAAATACATGTGGAGAAAAATGCTTTTAGGATTTAGTTTATTACTGCAATGCAAAATCTGGTCTGCATTTAGCAAAGTCTTTTAGTTGAAAGAGGCATAACTTTGTCTGAAAAACTTTATTTTTGTTTGTTTCTGTTCAATTTGTCTACAGTTAAAACAGCTCTAGACCAAAAAGACCAAACTTCTTCCATGTCTTAATAAATAAAGACACTTGATGGAGGTTGTCAGGCAAGAAAGACCCTTTGGCTCCTCTGGATTGTGCAACATCTTAGAGGAGTACAACATCAAAGTTTACTTTCTACCTGTAATTTTAATTTTCATGAGTGCTAAATGTGCAATATGAGCTTATGACCACTTAAACTCAAAGCAAAACTCGATTTTACTGACAAAGGCAGGAACTGACCCAAACAGAGAAAATACAGGCTTTATTTGTCCGTATGCCATTCACAAACCTTACCTTCCAACAGCTGAAAACATTACAGACCTATTGTGATGGCCGTGAATGTTTTACAAGCAGAGCTGTCTGATACGTCGATCACAAGCTACTGGTCGATTGCAAAGGCATTCATTATGAGTAGATTGCACGACATTAAAAAAATAGATGTCAGCATCCTCACTATGAAATTTGTTACTTGATTGAAAAACAGGGCAGCCAATCTGAGGCCCCCGACATGAAACCGCAGCCTTTTTGCTGCAGTTCAGCGAATCATTTACATGACAACAGCCCTCATTATGGAATCCCCACTCCAAACACACACACACACACACACACAGAGGTGTGTAATGCTTCTCAAGTGTAAAGTCGCACATGCACACTACTGGCGGCTGCAATCAAAAGTTTGTCTGCGCTAACAACAGTTATAATAAATGGCAAAGAGTAGAGTTTATGTGCTACTCACCCTTTTCAGCATGTAGGAGCAAAACATAAAATCCAGGTTAGTGTGTTCATTAACTATGATCATGCAGAGACTGCATGCACACCGAATGCAGCTGTCAGGGTTGCCAGATAAATTTAAAATGTTTGTTTGTCCCCTCCGTTTCTGTGCACATGTTCAACAAACACAACACACACCTCATCTTAGAATATCTTTACTCTGCACATATGATAGTTTAGGCCAAAATACTATCATTTTAAAGCCACAGTATAGTACATAATTTCTTATCTGGCAACCTGACTGATATAGAAACCACTGTGTTTTTGTGTGAATCTGCTTTTTTTTTTTTTTCTTTTTTTTTTTTTCCGTTTACTACCCCAAATAAAGAAAAACACTGAAATTTTCAGAGGTTGTTTTCACTTTGACTTGGTCATATTAAAAGTAGCTCACATGCTGAAAAAGTCTGGACATTCTTGTTTTATAGTTACAATTTTCAAAGATGGAGGAGCTCCGATTTCTTCCAAACCTACGGCTCCCAATCCAGCTGCAGTAAAAGTAAAATAAATAAATAAATGTAATAGAAAAACAGGTTTTGTATCCTCTTACAGCCAAGGCCAGACACAGTAAGCCCACTTGAGGTCAGAAGAGTTTGATACAACCTTAGAGCTGGGGCAAAAACCTGCTAAGTAAAATAAATGATTCAATTTTTAAATGTAATTAAATACGTTTTTAAAAAATAGATTTTTGCTTTGAGCTAAAAATCAATTGTGAATCACATTTTTTATAGTTTGAATATTGAAAATAAAGTGGGTGAACATTATACTATGGACAAAGCATACAGTTTAAGTTATTTTTAAGTTTTTTTCTCTGTTTTCCATGAAGGCAACTGCTTGGTTGTAAAACTGTGTGAAACCATTTTGACGTGTGTGGGTCTCACATGCTGCTCAAAAAGGATCATAAGAACCGAATGCAAAACTTCTTAAATAAAACATGTGCTGAGTGGAACAACATAGAAAACATTTTGAGGTTGGCTTTAAAGAGAGTGGAAATGCAACAAGGAATGTGTTATATTTATATTTATTATTTGAGCATGCGTCAGGGTTATATTTAAATCTTTGTGAAAATTAGTTTGATAACTTTTATATTAACAGATTAATTCAAGGGTTTTGTTCTAATGTGAAGTAAAGATATCTGGTTAAAAGACTGGAACTGCAGTATTTACACGAGCTGAGTTTGAAATCATCTCCAGTTGAATGTGAAATCCTCATTATTTGGCCCACCACCAACATTTCATAGTAATGTTCTACCAGACTCCAGGAGGTAAAACAAACTGTTCAGAAATTACTTTGTAAATAAATTATATTCGAATATATTATTACAAGTAAGAAAATAAAGAATTAATCGTTTTTTCTGAAACGGCTATGATCATTTTTGCTGGTAGTTAAACAGTAACAGCAGATAAACCACGTCGAGATCCGAGCCCCCAGAAGTGGGAGAGGTGATGAAGTGACTGCTTCTTTGGTGCTGACACAAAGTCCAGTGAGTTCAGTGTTTCATTGTCTGTTATGGCAGCTTTACATGCTGGTTGACGGGGGTCAGACTGGAGGACAGAGGCATGACCGAACTCCCCAGAGATGAGAAGAAGAGTATGAGTTCTGTCTTTTCAGTCTGCTGCAGACTGGAGGACATCCCAGGCTGTGACAATGTGGGCTTACACAGTTACAGTCACAAGGACATAGGAATTCTGGATTTTTATTTTTTTACTTATTGTTTATTTAATAAGCCCAGTAGCATACAAAAAAACTACATACTGTCATAATGGTGGAGTTTACCCAGAGCGAACAGACTGAAGACAACCCTTTAGAATAAGAAGTGAATTATTTACAGTGAAATAATGAAATGCACCGTGGCATCCTGGAAACCCTGGAATGGAAGGAGAGATGTCAGAAGCTGCATGGAGCAGTTAGATAATGAAGATTGTATATGTCTTACAAAATGTTGGTTGGTAGGTCGCATAGAAAGGAAGGCTGGGGGTTCCAGGACAGAGAAGGCCACAATGGAAGGAGCACAGGTGGAGCATGGAAGCAAGTGGTAGGAAGGCATCGGAGCAGTTGGAGAAGATCCACAAGGAATGTTTGTAACTCACAGGTAGGCACACGGGTTGAGGATTCAAGGACAATGACAGAAGTCCAGGACAGGAGATTCAGGAATCAGGTTCTGTGTGAAGACGAGGAGACCAGCAATGTAAGATCAGGAGTTTTATCACAAGGATGCCAAAAGCAGAAATACCAGAAGGTAAATAATGCTACAGCAGGGAAGGAAGCTCTTCTGCAGCCTCTTTTAGTCCTGGCTCTCGTTGATGGGATGACTCTCAGCTGAGGGTCTTTGACTCAACCTCTGGACTCAGGAACCTGTAGGAAGAGCTGGAAACCCCACATGCATATCAAACTTAAACTAACAAGCTTTCTTTTCAGATACAGCAGTTATCTTGCTACAATGTTTGATTTTAGGTCATTTTTCACTCAGTGTAGATTTTTGACAAGGCTCAAATAATTTAAACAAAAACATACCCAGAAAAACCCTGTCCCTTGTGGGCCTGAGGATCTGGGATAAAATGGGACTTGAGTTCAGGTTAGGGTGAGGCTCATGCTTGCTGTGGTTAAAGTCTAGTTAAGAGTCCAGGTTAGGCTACAGAATGGAACGGAAGTCAACACCGTCCTAATAAAGAGAGAAATATGAACGTGTGTATACACAGTATGTGTCTTGGCACTTGGATGTCTTTTTTTATAAACGTTGTATATTTCTCATTAGGTAATATCACAACATGTCATTGTTTGGATTGTTTTTGACTGGTGATTCAAAAGTTATCTTGGAACTTCTACATTTTGAGAGCTCAGATTAATTTTCTTTTTGAAAGTGAACATTGAAGGGTTTTTATAGAATTGTTGTTGGCCATGATAGTTTTAGAACAACTGCAGTCCTTTCATCCTAAACCGAATTTTACCTGAACAGTTTTAAATTATTTTATTAGGTCACGACACAGCAGTGGTTGGATGCATCAAAAATAATGATGAGTCAAGCTACAGGCAGGAGGTGGAACACCTGGAGATCTGGTTCAGGAAGAAAAACCTTATCATCAATGTGAATAAGACGAAGGAGATGGTTGTGGACTTCAGAAGGAATAAACACACCTATCCCCTACCCTTGAACATAGGAGTATCTGCGGTGGAAGTGGTCTCCAGCTACAGGTACTGAGGTGTGCACCTGAATGGTAACCTCAGCTGGAGCAACAACACCACCAGCCTGATCAAGAAAGCACATCAGAGACTCTACTTCCTCAGGCGGCTGAGACGAGCTGGTCTGAGAAGCTCAGT
>JARVGV010000645.1:6922679-6936153 GCA_031762435.1 Hypsolebias longignatus | reverse complement strand
ATATATAAACATGAGCACATTAATGGATCAGCGTCAAGTAATCTGTTTAAATTTGTATAAACTCCATGAGTATTTCAGAGGTCCTTTAATATCTTTTTTTTTTTTTCAGCCTCACACATTGTTTTCATCAGATGTTTTTCTCTCACAGACCACCAGGGGCTAATCAAACTTTTACTTCCCTTCAAAAGTTTGCAGCACTTTCATGTGGGCGTGGCCTTTTTCCTCTTCTTTTCAGCTGATAAGTGACAGCTGTCAGAGGTGAGAGTCAGCAGCAGGACCTTACCTTGATCAGACAGGTTTAGCTGCTGCTGTGGAGCTGAAGCTGCCTCAGGTTGGACTTTATTACCTCCTTCATGAAATAGAAAACACTTTTTCCTCGTCTTCTTGCTTCTGTTGAACTTCTATGAAAGGCGTGCTGCTGGTTGATGCCTGCACTATGGGATTAATGAGCTGTTGCCTGTTTTTTGCCCTTTAATTAGAGCTGCTGGGCCTCTTGCTTGTTGTGGAGATTGAGATGGAGTGGCGCCGGCAGAGCAGCCTCAGCTGTGTGGAGGCCTTCACGGAGGCTCGACGCTGGATTCAGGTCTGTTCACTTCTCATCACTTGCTTGGATTCTCTGCAGCTCCCCCGTGCTGCTGCTCACTTTATGTCTGTGCAGACAGCTGGGGTGAAATGGCTCAAAGTTTATGCAGCTTATTGTGGAGTCAGGAAGTGAAAGCTCACCTGAATCTTGCTTTTCTTCAAACCTTTCAGCTGCAGCTCTGCAGCTCTGTTGAACTCAACGCGAGCTCACTTTGCACACTTATCTTTGAGAGCAGATACAAACCCCCTCCTGATAAGGCTCGATTACAAGTTTGACAGAAAGGCCTCAGTGTGTTTCAGATAAAACTGATTTGAATATAGGATTCAAATGAAGAGAAGGACAATGTTTAAGTAAGAAAATGCATTTTTTGTCAAAAATACTGAGTTGCTGAATGAAGCAGCTGAAACTGAGTTGCTAAAAGTAGCAAAATATTAAAAGCTAAAAGCAACAAAGAACTTTGTAAACTCTTAAATTTGCTAAACAGAGGCTTAGCTAATACCACAAGACAAAATTAGAGCAAGCATGCTGGAACAGAGTTTAAATAATGATTTTGAAGGAATTTAAGTGCATTTATATGGGGAAAATAATTTATAAATTAAGCTCCCTTCACCAAAAGTTACATTAAACGAGTCGAAGGTTTTGGATTTTATGAATGACTAAAGTGGCACACGTTTTACAGAAGTGGTTGGATTGTAAATAAAACATAAAGGGAAAATAAATCAGGAAAACATGTGTGAAAGCTGAGTCAGCATTCACACAAAATGAAAGTACCAGTTTGATACGTCGTGTCTTGATGTCTGTGAGGGACGAGCACAACTTGCAGAGGAAGCTTGTACAGTATCTCTGCACGCTCTCGTGCCACACATCATTAGGTAAGATGTGACGGTCTTTGGGGGATGTGGTTTATTTATTTATTTATTTACAGCAAAGCATTCATTAAATATTTCAGCCTGCTTCTGCTCATTCATTTCTGAAGTTTTGTCTTCCTCACAATATAACCAATGCATGCAGCGTCTGGAGCGTAGAGGGCGGCGTGTCAATCAGCCCTAAATGGAACCATTAACGTCACTTGTGTCAGAATAGATCATGGGTTTCTGTCCAGAGCGCTCTTGGCAGGGAGCCATGCCAATTTTTACCCGTCCATTTTCCTGCTCTGACAGATGAAAGGATGGGGAACAATGATGAGCGCTGTGTGTTTGACAGGAGTTCAACAAGGCGTGCTCATTCTCACATTGTTTCATACGTTCCTCCTTGTGCCACATGACGATGTAAATGTGGTATTGCAGATATCCCCAGCTAGAGGCAGCAGGATAATGGGCCTCCAGAATCCATACATGCTAACTATTTATCGTTAGCGCAGCTGCGAGTGTGTGGAATGTTTGCACAAGGACCTGCTCCCCTCAGAATTAGAATCAGCCTCTGATGCGTTCACATAAAAAGACAATTTGGTGAAAGCAAAGTGTTCATGTGTTTCCTGCTGTGCAGCGGTGCTTTTCTTTTCAGGAAGAGGAAACATCTTTCATGCAATCCTCTGGTTTAATTAGGCAGCAACTAATTATACCTTTTTATTTATTTATTTATTTATTTTTAAACTGATTTAAAAAAATATATTTTATCTTTAGTTAGTCACATGCTTAAAATTTTGATGTTTGAGAGCATAACCAAAATTATACCTGATTATAGGATTTAATTGGATCGCTACATTTCAGGAAACCACACATTTTGCAACATTTATAGAGTCTTAAGAATTCTCACCTGCCTGTGAATGTGCATAATTGTTTCTTGAGTGTCTGTTAGCAAAATTAAGAACTGAATGGATTTTAATGAAACTTGCAGGAAGTAGTCAGTGAATATAAGTGTACAACGTTTGGCATTAAGCTTATTCAAGATGGCGACTACAGCCAATTGAATGTTAAAAACACAAATGGCTATAGCTCAGTTAGTTCTATAGATTTATAATTTGGTGTGGTAGTAGCTGAGACTGATTCCTCAACAAAAATTGAGTGTTGAACTGCAGAAGATTTGGTTTAAAACTGAATTTCTTTTAAAGCCAGCTAAATTTTAAAAAATGGCTGTCGCAGCTAAGTGACCTTCAAAATCACCCACCGGCTCTAATTCACATTGTAATTGGAGATAGTTCTACAGATATTGTGCTGAAATTAGTTTACATCTGGTAAGTGCTATCACTTGACATGAAGTCTCATAACTTGGAATGAAGTTGTGCATATAACATTTTATACAGTTTGACCAAAACACCTCCCAAGTCCGTTCCTTTTCACTGTAAATTTTGAAAGGTGGCAGGTGATCATTCCTTCAAGGAGTGCAAGGCCTTTTGTTTAAACTGCATGTTTAAGTGGATCTTTTGGGAAAACTGACTTATGGAATTTACTGTATTTGTAGATGAATGTTAAGGAATGGTATGTGTGTGGGGGTGGGGGTGCTGTGTGTCTGGATGTGGACTGTTTCACAGTAGCACATTGTGTTTAGCCGAGTTAACCTTGCTCTACATTGTTTGAGTGATTCCACAGAGAAGCATCCATGTACGCCCAGTTCAACTAAAACTGAACTGTGATTGTGGATTCCTGGGGGGACTAATTAGTGAGAAGAACAGCCTTTTGGGGCCCTCAGATAGTCATAAGCAGCCTTTAATAGTCCCATTTTTATGTCCTCATTACAAAGCCCTTTCGCCTGGAGCTTGCTCTTCATAAAATTAAATCATGGTGCCTATTTTTATTTTGCCCAAAATTTCTTGAACGTGTAGCTATGATCGTCTGCCTAAATGTCTTGTTCTTTTTGCCTTGCAATTTTGTGGGGGGTTTTGTACCTAAATTCAAGATTTTTCTCGTTTTCCAGCTTTTGAGGCAAAACTCAGGGGTTGAGTTACTTTTTGTTTTTCGTATAATAAAGGTGTGCAATGACTGAGCTTCACATCGTTCTCAATCTCTTTGCTAGTTACAGCACATTCGATGGGTTTTTATCACCAGTCCCAGTTGGTCTGTATAAACTAACATCATGGCTGGTTCTTGATACCAGTTATCACTCGCCACCACAACGAATAAGTAAATTACTGAAATATTTTGGGAACCATTAGATGAATTTTAAAGAACTATTGTAGAATCAGAATAAGCTTTATTATCATTGTACCAAAATACAGTGTGATTATGTTCGTACAGTCGTCAAAAAGATTGGCGGAGTGCACCTTGATGCTGCTACTGGTGCGCGGCCCCTTATCCTTTTTCAGAACTTTTTTTTTTTTTATATATATATATATACAGTACATGGGAAAAGGCCATGAGGATGGTGGTTTTACAAAAAATCTCTTTGCACCTTATTGTATCAGACTTCAAACTCCACCAGCCACCACTTTTCTACATAGTACATTTGATGACAAGATGGTGAGATGTGTCCATGAAGCACTCCCAGATAGCACCATAGTCCTGATTAGACGTTGGTTAGCCAGCACAGTTCTGATAAGCCTTCACAGACGTTTGGGGTGGGGGAGTGTAGACAAAGCTTTCCTTAGTTTACACATCTCCCAAGAGAAATTTGATAAGTCGGCCTGCTTCCAAGGCCAACCGGGGGAGTCTGATTCAGATAAGTCATAATTTATTTTTTTTGTCAGCCTTGAGTCCTGCTGATACCTTCAAGATCCAAAATGGCCAAATTTGTGGGCATTCCACTTGTCCGTGCTTATGAGCCCCCTCCAAGGTCGTCTCCAACATGCTGGCGAGTCCCAAAAGCTGCAGGTCGCCTGCGATTCTCACAAATGGCTTCCATCTTATGGTTTAGCTCATAAACCAGCTGATTTTGAGTACTCAAAGCACAAATCAAAGAAAGTAGTTGGCTTTACTGTACAAATGCGACTAGTTTAATTTTGAGTTCAACTCAATCCAAGATGGCTGCCACAGCCAAAACACTCGTTTAAAATCCCACTAATGCCATAACTTGGTGAATTTTACAGACATTAAGCTAAAACCTGTGGTGTGGCAGTATTTGACTAAAATGACCAATTCATTTGTTTTCTAAATCTGGCATCAAAGATGGCGGGCCATGTGTAGTACTATTTTATTTTTTTATTTTTTTTATGCGGTGGCAGAATTCTTGTTTTTACTATTTCTATTCAAAGAAATTTGACATCAAACTGAGAGGAAGAGGGTTTGCATGTCAGTGAATTATCATACCATCCCTTATTTATTTTGAATCTGGTCTTTATTAGGAAGTGACCGGGAAATCCTTCGGTTGCAGTGACTTCCGTGCGGCCTTGGCGAATGGAGTCCTTCTTTGCGAGTGAGTACTGCAACTCCATAAAATTGTTGTAAGTCACATCTGAGGTGCACATGTTGATTGTAAAAGAAATCAAATGGTCATACAGACCCTTAGATTAGTAAGTTTTTTTTTAATACTATTGTATATTTATTTGACTTGCACATATGAACCAATGTTTAACCTGTTTTATTCAAACCTGCACTTTGTGTTCCTGATAAATTAAGTTTTCGATTAATTTTTATCCACTTCGTTGTATTAATTTCCAACACTTCACATTCTAAATTAACTTTCATGACATGGCTACCAAAAAACTATAATAATCCAACGAAATAAACATTAAGCGGGTCCAATCCAGCCCATGTTGGCAGCAAACAGTTGAAGAATAATAAAATCAATACTGTAAGGACTCTGAACATTTGCAGCTGGAAATGTTCAGTTTGGTAATGGTTTGTTTTTTCTGTGAAGCCTAATCAACCAGTTGAAACCCGGCCTCATCAAGCGGGTGAACAGGCTCTCCACTCCAATCGCTGGCCTGGTGAGTGACACACTTCACACTTCTGCTTCGGATGTGTGTGTGTCTGCAAATGTAATCTGGCAAATGAGAGAAAAAAGCACCTGCTAGCCAGGAAGTGTTGATGTGTTGTGTGGTTTCCTGTTAAGGCACCAAGAAACAAGGTGCCTCTAGTCTGAATGAACTTGAAACCGCTTGTCAGTGTGATAACCAACCAAACTGCTGAACATGGAAAGTTATGTTGAGCATCAATGCAGATGGAGATTTTTTTATTATTATTTTGGCTTCAGGCTGCGTTTCAGTGGCTCCATACTAGCATAATTAACAAAACTGCCCAAAGCAAGAGTAGAGAGGATCAATTTCGACCTCCCCAAAGATACCACAAACTACCGGAGCATAACGGTAAATGCAGACAAGCTGGTTGGGGTGGAGAGGTGGGAGCTGCAGATACTGCTGAGGTCTTGCAGGACTACACTGGTGGTTCATGTTAACAATTTACAAGTGGGTGTCAAATTATTATTTTATTTTTTTTTCTCAAATTTTGAATTGCAGTCAATGCATTTGACAAATTGGTATTTGTTTTTGAAAAATGTTCATATTTATTTATTGGGTTTTGTGTTGTGAACGGTTAATATCTTTTTTGTGGATGGCTATTTCCAGTTTACATCTGATCAGAATGAAAAGTTAATGACTAGTCTGACCACGACAAACAGATTTTATGCAGGAAACACTTTAAAGAAACTTTAGTATTGGTCAAATTAGAATATTTGCCTGTCACATTGCTACTGCTAGTTCAAGTTTTTATTTTTTTATTTTCCCCCAACCAACCAATGGATCAACATATGAGGATGCCTGTGTCCTGACGGAGAAGATGAGCCATCGTTTTGCATTTTTACAATCGTTTAATAATTATCTATGATGGTGGAAAAGCACTGATCCCTCAAATTTATTTATTTATTTTTTCATTTTTAGAAGGCAGGGTTATAGATGACTGGAAAAGAATGAGTAAACAACTTAGCATGTCACTACTTGGAGCCAGTGTTTTTATTTACATGCATATTTACATACATTTATTTACATATGTTGCTTTGCCGTATAAGTCACGTCTATTATGCGTCACCACTGACCACCTGGAAACGTGGGCCAGTGTTGTGCCAAAAATCAATTGGCTGCCAAATGGCGGCCGCGGGAGTGCGCACGGGTGGACTTTAACAAGAATTTAACAAGATCAGCACTTAAACAAATTATTTGTTTGCTTGAAATGATAGCAAACGTGTGTCTCTGTTAAGCTTTTCCTTAATAAATGCACTTTAATGGTCAAATCAGCTGCATCTCGTCTGGGCAGCGCAACAAAATGCAGCTGATTTTGATGTTTGTTCCAAAGCGAGACGAAGGTGGGTTGTATGGCAAGCCAAGTGTCTCATTAACAGCCACTTTTCCATATTAGTCTAGTGGCTGCAAATGGTAATTATTATTATTATTATTTTTTATGTCTGAATGAATAAAATCGTCAGATCTCAGCCGAGGGAACGTATATTATTCGCTTCGGTGTATACGTTTCAGGACTTGCAAAAAGGTGCGTCTTGTACACCGGGAAATACGGTAACTTTAAGTAGTTGACCATCTCCATCAGCTGTGTCCTGCTTCCTAAAATGTTACTATGGCTCATACCCACATTATCCAAGATAGCGATGTTTTATGTTCAGTTAATCTTTACTTAAGTCTTCTGGTAAAAGGTGAGTAAATTAACCAAAAAAAGTTTTCTAGAGCTTTTTGTTGTGTTGATACTTTTAGAAGTAAAAGATTTGTTCTTATTCTGTGCCTGGAGCAGTGAGGAATTTTTCAAATGGCCAGTTTTGTCAATTCCTAATTAATGGTAATTGGCTCTCTGTGTTTAAAATCTGCTGTGTCTGGTGAACTTATAATTACAGATAAATCAATATTTATTGACACGCGGTCCCAGTCCTAATGGAGCTGCATTTAACACAACTCTCAATTTGCTTTGGATGATGCAGATGCAAGTGTTCAGTTTTGCTGCGGGCATCATGCAGCCTCACTCAATATGAGCTCATTCCAGCTGTTCTACAGCCAGTTTTTATTTTAACTCATTTTTGTTTGTTTTTTGCACACTTTAGGATAACGTGAATGTTTTTCTGAAAGCCTGTGGGAAACTTGGCCTAAATGAGTCTCAGCTGTTTCATCCAGGTGACCTTCAGGATCTGTCCACTCGAGTGACAGTCAGGTGATGTGATTATCAGTAGTCAACGTGCTAATACGTTTAGGAGACAAAGGTCCTGTGTTAGGGCTTTTATTCTATAAAATGTGCAACTTTTAAGAGCTCATATAAACTGACAAGATACCTGAATGTAATGACCAAACACTTTCGGCATTAGAATTTTATTATAAGGCCTGTACTGGAAAAGGTAAATAAAATGAGCTGCTTTGCATTGATAATGGTATTTGCCCGACTGCCCTTTTATCCAAGTTCTTCTCTATAAAACCTGATAAATAGTTGATTATCGGCAAGTTGCAAATGAGAAACACTGAGACATCTCTGTTGCTCCATGTTTTAACTGGACACATATTTATTGCTATGTAGGCGAGCATTTATAATCAGATGTTATAAAGTGTCATACCCTTTTTAAATCTTTATTTTTTTTTCTTTAGGCAGGATGAAAGCCAAAGACGAGTGAAAAATGTAAGTTTCTATTTATTTTCCCTCCAATTTTGTGTTTTTACAATGTTTGATGATCCAGACTTCCTTATATAAAGTTTCACCAGTTCACTGCAGACAATTCTACTGCACTGTCAACTCTGCACACCATGGCACATGCATGTTTGTATATATGTTGACGACACTCCACATTATTATTGTATCTATAGCCATGTTTGGGTAGATGCGTACAAGTTGTATATAGGTAGTGTATCTTTACGTGAGCATGTGGTTGTTGTGCAATGACTACACACAAGGAATACAGTACATGATGCTATCAAGGTCACCTGAAGCATCCACGCACCAAACATGGCAACAAGTCAGAACCACATTAAAATTTGACCTAACCTCAAGTTGAGCGTGCCGGTGCACCAAAGTTCATGCTCATTACCCCAGGTAGAACTCCAAAAATGTTCAGTCGGGTCATCTGGACGGTTTCTTTTGTTGCTGAGATGTTTTGGTTTGGTGGGCTCCACAGACTGATGTCCTTTTGGATGAAGGACGAAACGTCTTGACAACAAAAGAAACCAGATCCAGATGTTCCGACTGAACATTGTTGGAGCGTGTCAATAGTTTATAAAGGTTTGTGATGGAGACGAAGGGGAGTTCGCTGAGAGAATGCCTCAACTGATATAAATACAATGGTTGCTTTTTATTTATTTATTTAATGCAACTAAAACTTTTGCTTTGCTCAAAAGTTTTGAATCTAATTGACCTGTGCAGGGAGTTGGTGTTGCTGCTCCTGACAAAGGTCCTAACTTATCAGATTTTTCATTGGGCATTTTCTGCTGCCAGCTCTGTGCTCAGACATTTGTGCACATCCGCACAAAGCTCATTACTGCAGCTTTTAGATGTATGCATCTAAAGTAAAATAATGGTGGTTAACATGGTAAAAGATAAAAAGCAGAGATCCATTTGCAGTACTTTTATTTTTAATATGCTTATTATTTGTCACTATTGCTCTGAGCCATAGTGTTTAAAGCAACCTTTGATGCCGTGTTCTTCTGATTGCTCAATTTTTGGTACTAAAAGCATTATTTGCTCAGGGAAAGACGGGGAAAAACATTCTTCAGCTTTATTTAGTTTTTATTATTATTATTTTAAATTGAAAGTATATGAATGTCTAAGTTTTCTGAATATTTTCCTTTTTTGTAGAGGGAGAGATGTTTGTGGTTCACTGTGTTGACTAAATGTTCTCTGGTCTCGTAGGTGCTTATTACCATATACTGGCTGGGTCGTAAAGCTCAACTAGACCCAGTTTACAGTGGTCCTCAACTTGATTACAAGGCCTTTGAGGGGCTGTTAGGTTTGGCTTTGTCCAAGGTGAGAGACACTTTCAGGCCTTCAGTGTTTTTATTTATTGTTTCTTTTCTTTGCCTTTATTGACCTTGTCTTCTAAAACCAGGCTCTAGAAGAAGGCAGTAATGTGTTTGTGAAGGATGGGGGATACAAAGAGTACCACTCCTCAGAGGGAGAGTTATGTCAGGATTTAAGACCGAGTTCCGTTGAAGGGAACTCTGAGGACTACTTCGAGTCTCTGGACGCCCGAGCTCTCCGCCTAAATGAAGGTGTGTGTGCGTTCTGTTCTTTTTCCTCGTAAATAAGCTGTCAGATCTGTCCTTCAGCGTGAGGCCCGACGTCCTTATGGTGTTGCTTCTGCAGTCAAATGAAACCACTCATGTTGGTCAGGGTGACACATTTATCAGCTTTTAAACAGATGGTTTTATGCTTAATGTGCTTAATTTAATTTTAAGTTATTTTATATGCCAATCCTTTCTCAGTTGCCTTAACTGTGCCAGGCTCGGCGCACGTCAGTGTTTCATTGTGGCAAGTTCCACACTGGGGTGCTAAAAATGTGTGTAATGGGAGAAGGTATAAAATTTGGCTTGGTGCTCCCTGGAGGCTCAGCTGTGAGCCAACCGATCCAGAAAAGGTTCATCTCTTCAGTTCTCTCTGCTTTTGGATTTCATTCCAGGTTTTGCGTTAATTTTTTTTTTGTTTGTCTTGTAATTTTTCAGCTTGCGGGAGTGACGCTGAAGCTGAGCAGGTGTTCAAGATGGATAATCCGAGGCTCTCGGCCCAGCAAAACAAAGGCATCATCCCACCTCCGCTTGGAAGAAAACAAGGACGGGAGGAGGCTGCAGGGGCCACTGCGACTCCACTCCCCAGGTACAGAAAACGTGTTCACACGCTGCTGCTAACTCGCTTATCCAGAGCTGACCTTGCACCAGACAACTGGCTGCTGTTTGCGTTTCTTTTCACTGCCTGTATTGGATTTGCTGCTGTTTTTTACAACCTGTTTTAAACAGTGTGTGTGTGAATATAACGGCATGCTTGTGAGTGCAATGATTAACAAACTGTTTAGTCCTGTTGACAAATCGAGCCTTCAGCAACAGAACCGAACGAGCACAGAAACTCACCTGTTGGGCGTCGTTCTGTGATCACAGGTCTCGTTGACAGGAAGTGGTTTGGATTGGTCCTGGCTCACGTTGGGCCAGTTTTCTTTGTTGCTCCCTCGTTTATAAAAAATAAAACTCCAATAGTTTTGACAAGCCTCTTTAGAGGCTGCTTTGAATCCGAGTTACCAGAGTAAGTTGGGCTCAATTTGGGCTTTTTAAAGTTTGCTCCGTTAATCCTGCCCATTATTTATTGTGGTATTTGTCAGTGGGCGCTGGGGAGTGGTGGTGCAGAGGTTAGAGAAGGTGCGCCTGTGATCGGGAGATCGCAAGTTCAACTTTCGTTACCGACATCAAAACGCGAGTAGGATAGGTGAAGCACCCACGCCTGTCTCCACTCTGGGCCCTTGAGCAAAGCGCTTAACCCCCACCCTCTGCTCCCCCGGGCACCCTAGATAGCAGCTCTCTGCTCCACACAGAGGGCTGTGGTAGCTCAGTGGGCTGTGGTTGTGTCAGGAAGGGCATTCGGCTTAAAAATAATTGCCACGTCTTCGCGCGACTTAGTTCGCTGTGGCGACCCCTGAAGAAGGGAGAAGCTGGGGGGTGGGGGTTGTCAGTGGGACTCGTACCTGATCCCTCCACAATCAGGCTCAAATGTGTGCAGTGGTACAACGTATGCAGAGAATAATTTGCAGCTCAACTGACTAAACTGTTTAATTAGGGGGGTGGGGGTTGAAGTTTCTCCATTTTAAGCAGCATCATTTGGATGTGCCACTCAAATCCACCTGCAAAAGTGGCATCTGCTTATTTTTGACTAAAAAGAGGTCAAAATGAGATGAATTCGCTGAATCCTCTGATTATTTTGGTCTTTGGTTTTTACCAGTTGGAGTGTGTTCTGTTGGGTCATGTCAGCAGGTCAGATCTAACTTGTCCTTCTCAGTTTAAGGTAACGCCTCCCTCCTGCCAGCAAACACTTTACCCTCCATTATACCCTCAATGCTCTCTTCTAGCTGTGTCACAGCCTGGCTGGATGAAAAGGGATGTGTCCAAACTATTGACATATTGAGGGGAAAATGAAAGGTCTGTTCTGAGAAAATGTAGTGAGAAGAAACCAGAGGGCCACAAATAATGTTGGAATGTCTACTATTTAAAATAATAATAAAGTACATCATTGCCACTTAAGGTGACATCTAAAATGAAAGACCTGTGAATCGATTAGACTGTGGCGCAGCACTTGGAAGGCCAGCCAAACCTAAAACTAATATTTGAGAATGAAGAAACGACGGTCTAAACGAGCATAATTTACACTAATCAAAAGGCAAAATTGTTTTTGTTCTTTTTAGAATAACTGGTTTCTTTGGAAGAATATTAACATCGATGCCTCAGGCTTGTAACCTCGTTTGGCAGCCATTTCTTAACCTCAGATCCCACCGCTCTACTGCTTTAAGGCAGAAGAACATTATTTAACCCTAAACTCTTCCCTAACACTTGTATTCCCCACATTTAATAACCATGCCGCCTAACATTTGTTTCAACTTTGAGCTCTTCCGTTCGGCTCGTTGAAATCAAAATGCAAGCCTTCGTGATCAGACATGTGCCACTCTATGCTGCAGAGCTCTAGGTTCCCCGTTGTCTCCATCACCAAAGTTTCCTGAGAGCGCCATCAACGAGGAGCTTTTTCTGGAGGCTCGGTGTGAAGACGACTCAGATGATCAAACGGAGGCAGACCCAATCCTTGATGATTTGTATTTCCGGCGCGTCCAGCAGACCCTCCATCAGACGTCCTTCAACCCCGACTTTGACCGCTTTTTGCCTCGATACTGGACCCCCGAAGAGGAAAGTCGAGTCCGCAGGATCTACCTCGGCTCCCAGAAACGACCCTGGTATCGTAAAATGCTCGGTCTAAGGTCCGTTTCTTATTTTTACAACCCGACTTGAAGCTAACACGAGACAAAACTGGACATGCAGTTTTGTTCTGTTTGGTTAAGGGTTACAAATTATTTAACAAGTAAGGAAGCGGCTGCATTTGCAGTAAAGTGTGAGCTAACATTTGTTTGTGGACTCATGGAGCATGAAGTTCTAATTTTGTGTTTTTATACTAAAATTACGCATGAAACCGTGGCATGTCTCTTGTTTTGTTAATGAATGTGTGTGATCTTGTTTAGAAATTGAGCTTAATATGTTAACACATTCAAATTAAACTGTAATTTGCTCAGGCATTTAGCTGGTACAGTAATAGAATGTAGACAAACGTGTAATTTTAGTTTCTTAATGTAACATTTTCTCATGTGCTGCTAATTAGGTTGCGTTTGTTTCATGCAGATCCTCTTTCTTGTCTTTGACTGTAGCCAGAAAGCGTTGGCTTTTGAAGAGTCGGGCTTGATTTCCCAACATGCATCACTTGATACATCAGGAGAAGCTCAGAACCCTGGTCGTCTCTCCAAGCCTGAACTACAAGTCCCTCACGAGGCCCTTATTCCTAATTACATGCCACACATGACGGCTGCCTGAAGCTGCAACACGTTATCGCAGGGTCTCGTTTTTTAGCAAATGACTCCCAATTGTTTGCGGACTAAAAATATTCCACGATTAGGTTGTTGTTCCTTTATGCTGCACGTTTTTATTTATACTTTCACCTTTTTGTGCTGATAATGTGAAGACATTTTAACAGCGACACGCTGAGTGACTCACTGGGTCCTAATTGTTAAACATGACTCATGAATCGTCTCTGTAGCCATAACAGAAACACGTTATTTATAACGGCTTTTTTTTTTTCTTCTTCTCCCCCTTTGGTGCTGTTTTCCAGTTTGCTGCTGTCAGACATTGGGTGTTAAGAAATACATAAATAAATAAATTTGTCACTGCAGGCTAATAAATTGTCAAACGGTCTAATATTTATGCTGCACAATGTTAAACAAATCCAGCAGCCTTCATATTCTGGTTTTAAATTAAGATGAGGCCCTGAAGCATTTCACAGCTGCCATAAGGTGTGTGTGTGTGTGTGT
>JARVGV010000645.1:6893223-6920613 GCA_031762435.1 Hypsolebias longignatus | reverse complement strand
TGTTTTGCCCTGTCATCTGTATTTCCGTGTTTTTTTTTTTCCTCCTTTTTTTTTTTTTTTTTTGTTTTCGTTTTTCCCGAACCAGGAGCAAATCCCTCAGTGACATCCCGATGGTGTACCCTGTGCGTGAAGTTTCAAATGGAAACCCCATTTATAACAAAGGACAGGACGCTGGCCTGGCCAGGGGTAGGAGCCAAGACGGTGAAAGGAAGCGAAGTGTCGCTGCCAAGGACAGTGAAGCTCAGTGGCAGGAGGCAAGTCACTTCTGACAAAACGGCTCATTATGAGTCTATTTTTGTACTTCAGGACATCTTTGAGGCTATATTTTCTCTTTGCGCACCAGAGCAGTTTCTTTTCAGGTTTTAGTGGTCCTCAAAGTAAAATCTGATCCATAAACCTAGAATTGGTGTGGTATTGGCAATATTTAAATGTGCTTCTTTCAACAAAGAACACCACCACTATTTGAAATCTGAGATTCAATTTTAAGATTTACAGGAGAATTAAAATGGATTGCTATGATGCGACAGTTAAATTCTTGCAGGCAGCAGTGTTGGATTAAACTTTGTTTCAGGATTTGACAAAGTGGAAGAATCGTCGCAGGAGCACCCACACTGAGCACGACAGGAAGTCCCAGGACAGGGATCACGTCATCAATCAGATGGCTAATGGAGCTGTGACGAGCCATGAGACATGTCGAGCACAGAGCGGTCCAACAAAGAGGTGCGTATGACTGAAAATTAAACTTGAAAAAAAAAAAATTGTTGTCGCTAAGTATTATGTGTGGGTGGCGGGGAGGGCGTGCAGTAGTCCCTCGTTTATTGCAGGGGATCCATACCCTGAAGACCAGCGAAAAGTGAAACTGTGAATTAGGATTAGTAAGACGAGTAGTAATTTATTTTAGTACTGTATTTATAAATTAAGGCATTTTAAACCCTTCCCACACTCTTGCAATATTCTAAACAATGTTTTTAAACTCAACACTCTAAAAGAGCATGAATGTCATGACTTCAGCTCCCTGCCTCCTCTGCTCTTTGCCACCTGCAAGCGCTCTTGGCCACGCCCACTTCTCCGCTCTGCACAGAGAGCAGCTGATCAGCTGCAGCAGGAAGATTGTCTTGCAGTATGGGCTGCACAAAGGTGCAGCAGGTGCTGCATAATTAAACAATTTTAATCAATTTCATGCCGATCGTGCAGCTCATCCATCAATCAGCTAATTGTGTCGTCCAATCTTGTTTTGGAAAACCGCGATGGAGAGTCCGCGATAAATGAACCGCGATGTAGCGATGGACTACTGTACTGCCACAGCTAATGGAAAAACCCGAGTAGTAAGAGACGGATCCTTCCGTGTTTTTGGTCTTAATCACAATGTCTCCTCTCTTCAAAGCTTCTCCAGAGACCAGTTGCCATGGCAACACAGCGCTGCTCCTCGTCTTTACTCCGCCTCGTCTCCATCGAGACCCCAGAGTTCTGATCTCAGACCTCGCAGTCGAGCTTCGCTGGCCTGCAGCTATGCCATCGAGGACACTTTAAGCTCCAAAACCCACACCCTGGTACCGTTAAACATTTCCCGTTTTCTTCAGTGGGTTTGTTGTTTTTTTCTGCAAGTGAAGTTTTATGAAGCATCTAAGTGCAGTCAGTATTTTTCTGTAGCACACAGCAGTCAGAAGAATTCTAGACTGAACTTGCTTGGCCCATCTGTCTTTTTTGCAGAAGAAAAACCTGAAACGGTGTAGATGCTTTATCTGTAGCTAATCTTAAATCCATCTTCTCAGGGGTCTCCTGTGGGAGCCATGCCAACCTCTACCGGGAGCATCTTTGAAGACGAGACCCACTTTGCATCTTTGGCCTCAGATGGAGCAAGAGTTTCCACTCCTTCTCTGCATCTCCCTTTCACTTCCCAAACTCAAATCTTCATCCAGTCTCCACCTGAGCAGGCCCAGACACGAAACATTGTAACTAATAAAGTCCCTTTTGTTGTTATGGAAAACTCAAACGTATGTAGACGATCAAACGGCAGCCTGGATCCTGCTCCATCAATGACGTGTCATGAAAAACATCCTGTCAAGGAGTTCAAAGGGAACTCTTTTTGTCCAAATTCAGTTAATGAAGCAGAAGATGATGCAACTGAGCGTTTGAAGGATTCAACAATGGCTAACAGAACCCAGCAGGCTGCAGGGGGCTTGTCCAGACCTGTGCCCTGGTCCCGTTCAGCCAGTCTCCCCCGTGGCTTCCGTCGGTCTGAGGGTTCCTCCCGCATCTCTTCTGCGATCACAGCCAGACCGTTTGGGACCAGGCAGTCCAGGATGTCCTCGGCACCGAGACTTTACAGCGTGAGTTTCTTGTTCTTGTTACCACGGCAACTGCTATGTCACCACAAACATTAAAGATGTGTCAAAATGAACACAAAATTCTGAGCATGCCCCTTAAAGTTGTAGTTTGTCACCATTTCCTTCCAGTAATTGGCATTTTCACTGCATGGTCATGTCTCAGTACCAGTATCTGTATCAGGCCTGATACCAGCCCCAAGTACTTGTACTAGTACTCACAAAAAAACTGATACTTGGGACCAATATCACTTTTATCTTTGTCATTTTCTCTTCTGCTTTGCAAATAATCTGGGACAAAAAAAATATTCATTATGTAAGGGTTAAGTATAAGTTACGCTGTATCCGTGTATTAGCATGTACACAAACTGAAGTACTTGAACTCTAGTAGAAAAAAAAATCTAGTATCGAGACGCTTCTAATTTTCAGCACATGCATAAATTTTAATTGCAGCAGGATCGTTATGAAATGAGGAAGATGTGGAAATGTCTATAAAAGCAGCCATTGTTCTGGTAACTAGATTTGGGGAATGGTGAAGCAGAGGTAGAGAAGTTGAGCCTGTGATCAGAAGGGTCGCTGGTTAAACTCCCAGCATAGATTAGTTCAAAATGTGGGTAGGAAAGGTGAACCATCCACATCTGCCTCCACCCTCATTTGCCCAATTTTGGCCTTTGCACATGGAAGGCCCTTAACCTCCACCATCTGCACCTCTGGGCACTCTATAGCAGCGCTCCGCTCCACACAGAGGGCTGTGGTAGCTCGGATCTGTGGTTGTCAGGAAGGACATTTGGCATAAAGAATATCTCCATCTTCGTATGAGTTACTTCGCTGTGGCGACCTCTGAAGAAGGGAGCGGCTGAAAGAAGAGGGTGGAAAAAAGAGAAAGTTCTGGCAACTAGCTCACATTGAACTGAGTGTTGCATCGACCTTTTACGAAAATGTCAGTTTGCCTAGAACACGCGGTGAAACGTTGCTCATTAAAAAGCTTCACTTTATTGAGAACATTTGAAATTGTTTTCTGCAAATGCCTTCAAAACACTAAAAATGTTCTTCGTCGGGATGGATGGTGCAACAGCAGCTAACCCCTTGAGTTTCTAACGACTTAAGGGCCTTGTCATTCCCCAATCTGTTATGGAACAAGATTCGTAGTGTAGCTCATTTGTGCATGCGCTAAAAGGAATACTTCAGGGTTGCATGGATCGCCTTTGAATATGCTAAATTAAGGAAAACGTACTGGTATAATTCCATTTATGAATAAGAACTGTCTTAAATTACTAATGCCCCTTTTCCACTGCTCGGCGCGGGTCGGATATTGCGCAATATTTCCCTGCCAGATGCGCGCCGGACGCATTTTCCACCATACTTCCGACCCGCGCCGCTCCATGATTCAAAAGTACGTGCTCTATCTCTGTCGATTTTCATGTTGCTAATTTACGCCACTCATATTTCGGTTAAAATCATTGGCACATCCTGGTTAAAATGATATGCAGCTTCACCACTGGGCGGCGCTGTTTCACGATTAAACAGTTAATTCTGTATCTTGCAGGGTTTTTCTCATTCAGCCCAGGCTGGGGGTCAGGTCTAATGCGTCGCATTTCATCTTAACCAATGATTTGCAAGGGAAAGACGAGTGGCGTAAATTAGCTACATTCAGATCGGTCGAGATGGAGCACGTAATTTTCAAAGTATATTGAGACGTTTATATTAAACAACCGCAACCCGGAAGTAAACTTTGGATCGTGCTTCCATAACAGATTGGGAAATGACAGGTCTTGAGCAAGGCCCTTACCCCAACTCCCCTACAAACATCTGCTCCCCCCAGGTGACCTAGTGGCAGCTCGGCTGCATCAGGAAGGGCGTCTGGTGGAAAACATTTGCCAAATTGTTTGCTTTTGTCGGCTGTAATAACTCCTGAAGGGAGGAAAAAAAAAAAAATCAGTATTTGTACTGACATGACTAACTTCCACAAAACCTTCTTTACTGGATATACAGTATTGATAAAATGCATCTAGTACTGTATAAGAAATGGCAAATGTTGTTCTCATTTTAAAAATGTTAAAATATCTTGCAAATTGGGTTTGTTTTAGTTTTAACTGGATGTCGTTTTATTACTCGGGAAGATGCAGAAGTGAAGCCATCCAAATGATTTGAGTTTAGGTGTGATTGTATTTGACTGAAGTTGAGTTGCCCTCTTTCAGAAACAGATTTTCTCCACTGTTAAGTCACGATCACACTTGGCTCTGCTGATTATTGTTTTTAAACCAGCTGTTTTTCATCAGCAGTGACGCATTTGAGTTCTGGTTGTGCAAATCAAACATGTCGGTCTCTCTTCGTGAGCTCGTTTTGATTCTGTTCGTCTCCAGGTTGACAATCAGGGTTTGCTGTCAAACGTCGAGAAAGACCATTCTCTTCCTGCGTCTTCCAAGTCGTCAATCAAAAGACAGACTGCAGCTGCCAATCTGAGGGACCAGTACCAGGCATCGATCCGACAGAAGAAGGCAAACCAGGCCAGGCAGGACGGCTCAGAGCGGAGACGGGAAGTCCACAGGTCCTCCCCCCAAACCCAGACTTTACATCAGCCTCCTTCAAGCCTGCAGTCCTTCCACAACAAAAGCTCGTCTCTCTCATCTGAAGCAGGAACTGACTACTCAAAGGAATATATAGTACGTTATGCACCACACGTCATCTCTGCACTGTAAAACTTTTAAAATGAGCAATATTTAAATTGGTTTTGGATGATCAAATTGTTCTTGTGGGGATTATTAAATTTTAATTTGTTACGATCCCTGCTCATCCCCACCAAAATAAAGAGCACCTGCACGCACGGAGAGAAATATTCAAGTTTAATTACTAAACCCAAGTGTTTTCAAGCAGATGCACCTATTATACTTTTTGAAATAATGATCTTAAAAGTGCAGTAAATTAAAATGTGGAGGAGGGGCTATGGAGGGGGGGATGCTTGATTTAATGAATGCACAGAAATTGCAATAAAAATCTGTTTTTTTGCAAAGACATAGCAGATTACATTCTAGGTTGAATGAAAAGCCTGGACAAACGTATGTATTTCATTGAATGGCAGAGTATTCTCCAGTCGATGCATGCTTTTATTCTGCAGTTATAAACAGTTTAATGTAACGGTAATCCAGCTCTACATGTCCAGGCCTGCTCCCAAACGTCATGATTAATGTGCACATTTAACTGAAAGTGACTCGGTGCTTTAAAAAAAAAAAAAAAACTGGGGTCAAATGGTCACTCTGTCAAAATGCATGACATTGATGTCAGTTGAGCAGTGAGGCCCTTTTTGTTCATCTTAACTTGGCCAGCAGGGGTCGCTCTCTACACCACTTTTCTTATCCAAATGTTTTTCTTCTCTCTCTGAATTCATAAATCTAAACAAACTGGCTGAAGCAAAATGTGATTTCCTCATCATTTCTCGCAGTTGGAGACTTGATGGCGGCCCTTTTTTATTTTTTTTTATTTATTTATTTATTTATTTATTTATTTTTTTTTTATGACTTCTTGCTGTGCTCCATTTTAATGGTTGTGCTTTATTGGCACCTGAGTGGAAAATTTGGTCTACCAGCTTTATATCTTCAAGCATCTCTTTTTTTTTTTTTTTTTTTTAACAGCCACAATTTTGATAAACATCTACCAGTACTGATATTAAGATGTTGGATTCATCTGTTGCTGCAGGCACATTTAGATTTTAGCCTTAAAGCAGTTGGGAGAGCTCAGCAACTTTCAGGGGAGTTTTTTACTGCACAAATGCAGCAGTCAGAAGCAGTAATGCCTTTCATTTAATAAAAATAAAAATATTAACAAGATGCCCTCACTGATATCTAGAAGAATTCCTACTGGAGCTGCATTTTATGCTCTGAACAATTTGAGTTCATAAAACCTGAAAGACAAAAGGAAAAGTCATTTTATTGTTTTGGTGTTCTTTGCTGCAAATGACTTGTCATAAGTTATACTATAGGTACTACCCTTCAGCCTTTTAAAGCTTGTGGGTGCATATGTCCAGACAAATGATCAGCTATAATGAACGAACTGCCTCTGCTGCACACCTGGAAAAACGCAAAAGTCCTTAAAAGAATCTGTGCTGCTGCTTTAATGAGTCAAACTGAAGACCTCAAAACCATTTAGGTTAACTGGTTCAGGCATCACATCTCTCCTTAAAGCATCATGGCTGCGCCTTCACCCACATAAAACAAAATATAAACTTATTCACTTTATTTTACCGTTTTCTTAATGTATTACATGATTTATATTCAGGCTGTGCAATTAATACTTTGTTTATTTCAATTATGAAAAAGTACTACAAGAATTATGAATATTTAAGATTTTCACATATTCCACTTTACTAGTTTGCTTTTTATTTATTTTTTATTTTTATTTATTTATTTGCCTTACACGCACACACACCTGTCTAAAGCTTTTGACACTGGACCACGACATCTTATGACATAAGCTCTCAGAAATTTGTTTCTCAAATCACACCATTGGTTGGTTCACTAGCTCTGAAATCGGAGGCAATGTGTTCAACATAATGGTACTTCTTCCAGTTATGTTAACAATGGTGTCCCACAAGGCTCTGTCTTAGGACCCACCCTCTTCACTACATAAGTTTTGTATATCAGTGTCAGATCGTTCCTGACATCCTTGAATTTCTATGCTGATGACAGTTGTCTAATGTCAAGCTAAAGCAGTTGCTAAGGTTTTCTGGCTTTTGCAATCTGCTTTTGACATCATCCACTCAGATTTGTTCTGTCTCAAACTTGTGCTAAACGCTGACACAACCAAACTTTTCAAACAGGAAGTCTGTCTCAGCAGCCGTTCTGTGTTCTCTTCGAATTGTGTTCCTATCGAGTTTGTCAATTCCTGCAAATTCTTGGGCATTTTGGTCAATTCGCAGCTCTTTTAAGCCCCATGTTGAAATTTCTGTTGATTTTTTTTTCAATGGATATGCTTTCTTTTCTGATTGTTCACTGTTCTTATTTAACAGATTTCTTTTGTAAATGAGTCCTTGAGGCTCATTGAAGCTAACCTGTAAAAAAAAGCTGAATGAATTAAATGTTCAATAAGATGACACACACAAAAAAAAAAAAAAATCAATGTAAGCAAATTCTCTTCACTCTTTGAGTAAATGAACCGTTGAGAGGATGTTGATTTGTCATAAACTAAACCCATGTGGTGCTGAATGAGCAACAGTGACAAAGGAAAAAACTGACGGATCATTCAACGTATCTGTTACTACCCTTTTGTAGTGGGTTTCTCATTTCTACCAGGAAGCAGAGGACATCGGATCACACGGCTGTGTGTGTGTGTGTGTGTGTGTTTCAGGTTGATCATAGTGACATGAGGGTGATCCTGACTCTTAAACCAAACAGTGTTCCAGACTTCGGTTTCCAAACTCGCTGGGACTCGACAGGGTTGAGGGTAAAACACATCCAACCTGGTAAGATTATAATTTTATCTCCAGAACAACACATGGTGAAATTATCTTTTAAAATGATCAGAATAAAGAATTGGTGATTTAACCGTTTATCTTTAAACCAGCAGGAACATGTGATTGGTAAAGACAGAGTGGAGAGTCATGGGGAATGGTGGTGGACCAGTTTAAGACTAAAATACCTGGCTTCTGAAAAAGACTAATTACATTTTTATTTCTTTTTATAAAAGGCTCAAGTGAAAACGAGCTCATTTGTCTCAGCTGGTTAAGTTTATCATGTGCAAATGACTCTTGAGCAGTTTTCAGGCATTTTGTGCATCAGAAACCTAATAAATGTTGCCACTGACCTAAAACTCGCCCATAAATAATTTGGAAGCTTCAGGGGTGTCACTTACCTGCTTCTCAGTTCAGACTGGTAGCCCCCCCCCCCCCAACTTCCCTTCTCTCACATTTCCTGATGTCTGTTCGTCCCACAGCTAGTCCAGCAGAGTGTTGCCAGCTGTGTGTGGACGATGAGATCGTGGCAGTGGATGGCGTTGCCGTAGCACACCTGACCTACAACCAGTGGAGGAACAAGATGGCATCATCCCTGCAAACTGGTAGCCTGGCCATGGACATTCGACGCTATGGGATCAAGGGTAAATATTTGTTTTCTCAAACCTCATGTCTGCGTGGCCTGGTCTTAGTTTTACTTGTGTGAATCAGATTGGAGCAGCAGCAAAGAGAGCCATCCACACCAGGCTGCTCAGAGCAGGATGACTCTTAACTTGACGTCGGCTGCGCCCGTTCTAATCGGTTACCCTGATCTTCACGGCAACACCGCGGCTTCCACAACCACATGCATATCGAAGACTAACTGGCAGACAGAAAATGTGAGTGGTTTTTATCCTAATCAATACAAAATGATGGCTCGAAGACTATTAAATATTTTACGTATGCAGGTAACTCGAGATAAAGTCCTGGACGGGGTCTTCTCTGAGAGCTCTGGGTCAGTCAGGAATAAAGGTAAAATGACTAAAAACTGCAAATTAAAAGGAGTTACCCATGTACTTTAATGATTTATTTATTTATTTATTTATTTTGTTTTTTGTTTTGCTTTTTTATGCAGAATCTAATGTTGTCAGGCAAAATCAGAGAAGGAGAGAAGACTTTTTTAATGAGAGAGGTAAAACCACAACCACCAGTGGCTTCTTGTATATTTGCTTGGTTTAAAGTGGTATTTCACTGAGCTGTGACTGTTTGTGAACTAGTTCAGGGGGAAAATTCAAAATTGTGAGAATTCTTATTATTTTTTTTCCATTTACAATCTCAATGAACTGTTTACAACCATCTGCTGTTTAGTGGTGCTTGGACGTTTGTGAAACTTTATAATTTTCTATATTTCTGCATAAATTTGACTTAAAACATGATCAGTTTTTCACACAAGTCCTAAAAGTAGATGAAGAGAACCCAGTTAAACAAATGAGATAAAAAATATTATCCATAGTCATTTATTTGAAGGTTCACAAACTTTCCAGCACCTCTGCTTGAGCAGTTTTGAAAAGTGCAACCTATTTTTGTGCAAGACGTCTTGCACAACTATTTTCACATTTTTGATTCAGTCTGCTGGAGTACACTGTAGAAATTTAAATTTGGATTAGTTTATATATATTTTTTCCTCAATATTTCAGCGTGGCCTTTAGGCTTGGACATTCGTCTCAGCTGTTTTCTGTTTAAACAAGAGCCGTATCCAAATGGGCTCCAATGCTTTGGGATGGGTTGGAGAAGGCGACCACAAAATATTTAAAAGGTTTGAAACGGTTTTGTTGTTCTTAAGAGGTCAAGTTGTTGCAGAGATTTTAACATGTTCAAACTAGGGCTGGGCAGTATAGCCTAAAATTAATATCATTTTTTTAAGATAAATGGCAATATACAATCTTTTTTTTCTTCTTCTTGTCCGTACAGTATTAACAAACATATTTCAGTCAAAGCTTTGTCACACAGGCACATTTATTAACAAACAGCTGTAATTGTACAAAAGAAAAGTCTTAACAAATGAATTATTTACACATGGTAATAATAATAATCCTCTTCAGCAGTGCTGCCTTCATGACGTTAGTGTGTGTGAAGCAACATGTGTGGGACTGTTTCTATTCAGTGAGGGAGAAGGAGCGGCTGCGTGCAGTTGAACACAGACGATAGAAAAAGAACTGCGGGTTTTCAAGTTTAATGATGCCCCATGGTTGCGATGGAGCCATTTTAACTATTGTAAATGGAAAAACTTGCAAAAACATTGAGTATATTCGATAAATCGTCCAGCCCGAGTTCAAACTACAGCTGCATTTGAGCCTAAAAAAATATGGCCCGGACTCTTAGGTTGTTTTATATTTTGTTTGTTTGTTTGTTTTTTGACCTAATGAATTGGCTGTAATAATAGGCCCAAACCCAGAAAAAAGTGTTGTTTTTTTATAAAAAAAATTTACTGCTTTTGTAAGCAAATCACTTTGACTTGATAGTTTAAAAAAACGTATTTCACAGAAAGGAAGATCAGATTTGTTCCACCAAATGGATATTAACATACAACAAATGGCCTAAAAATTAAACTCTACAGGTATTTTACAGACGAACAAAAATATTTTTGGAGCAAAATTATTTGGAAAAATGTAGAACAAGGCTACTTTGAACGCGCTGCTCGCTTCAGATTTTGTAGATGCTGCCACTTCACCGCAGATCAGGTGCAGAGATGCGCGCGGCCGGTGATCAGCTGATCCATCGGACCTTAACTGGACTTTTTTTTTTTTTAACCTCTTTCAACCGGCCGGTTGGACCTGCCTCTTCCTCTACAAGCAGATTAACACAATTTTATATTGTGCATTCTTATTTAGCTTTCTTTGTGCTGTAGGATACGTAAAACCATATCAACAACCCGAGACCGACCCGGCACATCCAGCACATTAGTTTGGCTCGACATGGGCGTGGGCCCGGATTAGAAATTATGACTTTAGTTCAAACCTCGAGCGACTCCTTCATGAATATTGTTCAGAAACCATCACAGCCCAGTGGGATATCACTTTAGCTTTTGTCTTTTCAGAAGTGATGGTTGCTGTGATTACATAGGCCTACAGGTGTGCTGCTTCAAAACTGTTTCAAATAAAGCATTTTAAAAACGAGCAGAAGATCCAACATGCTGGTATTTCATGCAAATTCAAGCAAAAAGCAGCTATTGCCTTTTGTGCAGCACTTTGAACCAGCTTCCCAAACAATTACAGGACTGACAGCAGTGATTACCTTTAATCGGCGCCCCCTGATGTGTGCAATAGGTGCCTTGTTTACGGTCACTTCCCGTGTTCACTGTGGTGTGCTAATGTTGGTGGTAAACGGGGTTTATTTGATGGATTTTTGTGGTCTGTGGGTGTTTCTGGGTCTAACGTCTGTCCCACAACGGCTTCTCTCTCCAGGCTCTGCAGGAATCAGCTCATGGGTTTATTTGTGTGGTAAATGTTTGCTCGGTGTGTCTTCTGTTTGCTTGCAGCAGCTTGCTGGCTATTAGTCTGCAGAGCGCTGTTTGAGTATCAGCATGTGAACAAATGAGATTGGTGTTTGTCAAAATGTTGCATGGGTACTTTTTCTTTTAATTTGCTGTTGCTCTTTGGTGAACTTTTAATTTTTATTTCTGTATTTTCCTTGTGGCATCTCTGAGCTGAGTGATGCATTTACCAGTGAGCTGATTCACATTCAGCCTCGCTGTTATAATCCTAAATCACATGGAGTGAATATTGCCTGCTGTGTTTCTTACCAGTTATTTTTATTGTTGATTTACAACATATGATCAGAGTTGGAACTATTTTCAAATAATTTTTATATCCTTATATTTTACCAGGAGATGCTCACCAAGACTAAAAATCTCAATTACAAGCGTTCTCTGGCCACCCAAACAGTTTTATAAAACAAACTTTTAACATATCTAATGATAAATATTCTAATCACATGAACCATAAAGTCTCTCCCTTTAAAATCTGGCACATCTTTAAATATTCAGATAAAATACTTACAACGTGATGTTTCTCTCAGAATCTTGTAAAATATCCTTAAATATGTTGAATCTTGAATTAATGTGAGCAGTCCCGTGTGAAATTGTAATATCTCTCATGATCTGTTGTCAGAATGTTTGTTGTGAAGGAGTCTCAGCTACTACCACACCAAATTTTAGCACAGTACCTGTAGGCTGTTTGATCTACTGTGGTGGCCATTTTGAATAAGATTCACTCTGTTGTAGCTGTTTTTATGGAAATCCATCCAGTGTTTTGAGATATTTTGCTAACACACAGTTGACTTACTGGCAAGATATGTTGTGTTCAAAGCATGTGTAGACAGTCCTCAGCAACAACTACACCAAATGGCTTAATATCTGTAAATTTAGTTGGAGCTGTTTTTATTTGTTTGTTTTCTAAGGTCAGTAGGTTGTGGTGTCCATCTTGAATTGACTTGGTACAAAAGTTCATCAGTTTTTTTTTTTGTTTGTTTTTTTTTTTTTAATTTTTTTATTAATTTGTTTAAAAGAAATAAAAGAAACAAAACAAATTCATCAAAAAGAAGAAAAAACATTGAATGAAAAGGGCGTAGAAAGTAGAAAAATCTTATCTGTCCCTTATTAAACAATATAAAATATTCAAACACTCAGGTTTGAACAATCCCCAAAGCAAAAACAAAAAAAAAGTCATTTTTCACATGACACCATACTTTCCTAACAATTTTAATCTAATCATCTTTTTAATCATATAATTGTTCTAGAATTTGTTATGGTGATCTCAAGGCAGTTCCACCATTCCTGAATTAAAAACGCAGCGCTCCTTCAGACTAGTTCTAAACGGAGGTTTTACAAACATTTCCAATCCCTTTAGGTTATACTGACTCTATTTTTATTTTTTAACAAACTTTAATTGAATATTTGGAGTTTTTTTTTGTTTGTTTGTTTTGTTTTTTTAGCTTTATACCTGACTTGCAAAATACTACATTCAACCAAATCATAAAATTTTAATAATTTCAACTGATGTAATAATATACTGTATTTGTTGGGTGACCATAGCACTTCCTACTAATAGAATTATTGGTAAGAAGTGCTCATTTCAAAAAGGAGCTATAAGAATTTCCCCAAACTTCAATACAGTAGATTAATTTATGGAAAATCATTACATTTTACAATATATACAACGCTTTGCTATTCAAAAACTTTATACAGTAATGCAATTGATTTTGCTGTTTTTAATCTTAAGCAATTTACATGAGATTTCCATGTCATCTTCTCATCAATGATGCCCCAATGATGTCTCATCAATGATGTCTATGAATTTCACTTCTGTCAATTTTAAATGGGACTTTGATAATTTTATTTCTATTACTAAATAGGTTTGTTTTTTTCCAAATTTAATAATTTAAGTTGGAACCAGTTGATGCTTTCTGGAAGTTTCAGTCAAATTCATTCAGTGAATTATGGTGCAGGGAACCAAACGCAGACGTGATCACTTCAGAGTTTGTGGCGGGCGACAACAACCAGCTCAACCAGTTTGAGTTTGGGCTACAATGGAAAAACAAAATCCAGTGTGATCCCAGTATTCTACTTTTTTCACAGTTTGTCTTGTTGCTGTGTCTCCCTGATCTTTTGTGTGATGGATGTTTGATCAACAGTAAATGTCACTCAGCTTTTACCATCTTTATTAAAAAAAAAACTATCAAACTCACATTTGACTGACTGCTCTTTCCTCAGGAGGCTCAGAATCAGCCATATCAGATGTAAGTTGTCACATTACTGCATCATTGTTTGGATCTCTGCTCATATTTAACATCTCTGTGTGAGTGTGTGTGACCTTGTGTGTGTGTGTGTGTCAGCTCCAGGTGCCCTCCCTGAGCCCCTCCACCTGCAGCTTTTCGTGGGACCTCGACGAGGATCGCAGGCGTCAGGAGAAGTGGCAGGAAGAGCAGGAGCGCCTCCTGCAGGTCAGCACCTCCACACCAACGCTGTCTGCCACAGTGAGCCACATGTTTGTGAGCAGGACTTTTTGTTTAGGAGCAGTACCAGAGGGACCACGAGAGGCTGGAGGAGGAGTGGAGACGCGCGCAGCAGGATGCAGTGGAGGGCAGGAAGCTGCAGGTAACCAAAAGCTGTTTCTATATGCATGTGCTTTTTTACTTGCAGATCTCACATCTGTCTGACTCTAATATCTGCACAAACATATTCAAGATGAAATATTTGACTCCTTGAACATAATTTACTCGAAGTCATGAGTTCTGCGATGGAGTTAAAGCAGTCTGCTCCTCAGATAAATGGTTTTATATATAAATGTTTCTGTCCAATGCCCCGAGATGACTTCTGTTGTGACTTGGCGCGTTAATAAACTGAATTGAATTGAGAATTTTTGTTTTGCATAAATAAACCCTTAAATAAATCACAAATCAACAGCATAGTTCAATAAATCATTAGAATTAAATTGTAACCTGACGAAAGCAATTTATTATAAATCTGAACAATGGCTGTTTAATTGCTTGTGTAATTTCTGATGATTGGATTTTTTTTTTTTTTACCAAAAGTATTTGAATTGTAATGAAAAATATATTGTGAAGCTTTTCAAGTCAAGTTATTTACAGAGCATGTTTTATTTTTTTGTTTGTTTCAGTCTAGTTTTAGATTTTCTTCTCGATAAAAGATGAACTTCGACTTTGACCCCTCTTTTTTTTTTTTTTTTTTTTTTGTATTTTCAGTGTAATTTCAAACATTTTTATTTACTCTCGTTCAACTCGTTGGATTGGATTTTATTTTTTTATTTTTTTTTACCCAACATCTAGCACAAGTTAAACTCCTGAGTGCTGGAGTATTCCTGAACATAAACTTCTTCCCTCCAGTCCATTTAGAATGGAATAATTTGTTCTGACGGGTCAGCACGGACTCTGTTCTGTTACTGGAGAAGCGCTGAAGGTGTTGATGGAACATTCCCATGGCCCAGTTTTTGTTGAAATCAAAGCTGCACAAATCGTCTTGAGGATTTGCTGGTGATGCTTATTTTAGCTTTTATTCTCAGCTTCCTGTGCCTCAGTGAAGCACAAATACCCAACCATCATACTTCCACCACCATGGTTCACTGTTGAATTGATCATTCTTCATGAAGCCATCATGTCTCAGCCACACAGGAAGTGGTGTTGAAATTATTTTCATGTTGGCATCCAGAACTTTTTGAACTTCCTTACATCTACTTTTACAGATACAAAGTTAAAACTTTGATCAAGCCCTTTATGTATTTATTTATTTTTAGCTAAAACAAGCTGTCCACTCAGATCTGCCATTAAATTATCAGTCATTACTAAACTACAGTTCATTTTTAAGTGACCCGCTAATTCTAGAGACAGGAGCTTTTACCACGTTCATGTAAAAGGATGGTTTTGAATTAAAGTAAGGGTTTGCTAGATTTAATTTAATTTGCAGGTCTCTCTTGTAAATGAGTCCTCGAGGCTCAGTGGGATTAACCTGCCTAAATAAAGGTTGAATGAAAATCAAAATAGTTAATAAATGGATGCTCTTCTGTTCTGAAATTTGAGTTGCTTTTCTAAACTTCAGAGTGAAGCTGGTTTGTCTTCTGTACAACCACATTTTTCATGTCTTCAAAGGAGAATGCATTCGAGCTGACCGGTGGTTCTGAGAGTTTTGCCAACTCTCCGTTTAATGCGAACGAACTGATGAAGCAAACCCAAGACGACGAGCAAAGACCCAACGGAGAGGACCTGAACGAAGTTGGATTAAAACGTCCGAGTGTTGGTAACGGAGCACAGGACGACCAGATTACTGAGAAAGACTGGTAAGAAAGGCTTCATGTCCTCAGAATGCATGTGATATAGACGGTGCATGATCTCAATGCTCATGTGGCTGCTTCTGCTTTGGACCGGGCCTTCTTGCTGCTAACGCTGAACTTCAGGGCTGAGGGCTCCTCTGGTTTCACTCGGCTGTCCCCTGCACACAGGTCAGAGCAAGCTAGCTTCATTTCCATTGTTTTCTGTGCTTTGGTTTAACAATGGGGTCACCACTTTGTTTAAAATACAATAATAAATTTTTAAAATACAGATGCCATTTCACAAAAGTAATAATGTGAGGTCCGTGTCTCTAACAGGGCAATGTCCTCATCTACGCCAGCATTATCTGGACCCTACAAGCAAACCAAAGGTGAGGTTCCCTTCCTGCCGTATCATTCGTCTTCTCTTGATGCGCTGGGTCAACTCTACACTTTTCAGGTGATGAGAGGAAAAGGTTTGGATGGCCCCCGTCTAAGGCTGAGCGCGAGCGGCAGCAGATTTTGGAGGAGATGAAGAAACGGACTCAGCTCCTGACCGACAACAGCTGGATACGTCAACACAGCTGTTCCCAGAAGGAGCCCGTTGATGCTGGTGCTCCCATGAAGAGGTGGGCTCAGTATCTGCACCACGTCCACGCTGGGTTTTTAAGTTTGGCTTATTGCGTGCATCTGTTCTTGGTTTGCAGATATGATTCTCTGAACAACCTGGATTTGTTGTACCCAAACCTGACCGCAATATATTCTTCCCCTCGCCCTCATTCGGCTGCCGGAGGTTCTGTAATCCCAAGTAGGAACGCTGCGTCTCGCTACAGCACCGGCTCCATGTCGTCTAAAAGAAATGCGTACGCGGACTCGTTTCACTACGCCAGGTACGCGAGTCACGTGTATGAAGTTCTCCGTTTTGTGCTTGATTTGAAATATTCACAGTACGAACATGTGCTGCCCCAGGATGGTCAGTGGCACGAGGACTTGCTGTGTGTGTGAGCGAGTCCTGGCTAGTGGGGCAGCCATGGTCATAGAGGCCCTTAGTCTCTACTTCCACCTGACCTGTTTCCAGGTGAGAGGTTCTGATCAGGTTGAGGTATGGGATGTGGTTGCGTTTCCTCTAGGTACTTCCTCTGGCTCCATCAGCTGACATAACTTGTCTTTGATTGTTGGTGCTTAATTTGGGGAAGGTCATCCTTAACTTTGAGGTTAATACACTGAACAAAAATATGAATAAAACATTAATTTTTGCTCCTGTGTTCCTTGAGCTAAACTCAACAATGTAACTTTTTCTATGCACGCTTTGGCTTTTTTTTTTTTTTTTCCCCAAATATTATTCACAAATGTGTGTAAATCTTAGAGTGCTTCTTTGCCAAGAGAATCCATCCACCTCACAGGTGTGGCATATCAACAAGATGCTGATTAGACAGCATGGTTGTTGCACAGGTGTGCCTTAGGCTGACCACAATAAAAGGCCACTCCAAAATGTGCAGTTTTCTCACAGCACCAGATGTTGCAGGTTTTGAGGGAGTGTGCAGTTGTTATGCTGACTGCAGGAACGTCCACCAGAGCTGTTGCACATGAACTGACCGTTCATTTCTTTACCGTAAGCCGTCTCCAAAGGTGTTTCACAGAATTTGGCATAACATCCAACTGGACTCGCAACCGCAGAGCACGTGTAACCACACCAGCCCAGGACCTCCACATCCAGCATCTTCACCTCCAGGATCCTCTGAGACCAGCCAGCTGCTGCATAACCCTATTTCTGCACAAATCCTCAGAAACCGTCTCAGGGGAGTTCATCTGCTCGTTGTTCTCGTCGGGTCGACACCTGACTGCAGTTCGCCATCATGACTGACTTGAGTGGGAAAAATGCTCACATTTGATGGAGCATGGCACATTTGTGAGGTGTTGTCTTCCCCGGATGAATCCTGGTTTTCACTGTACAGGACAGATGGCAGATGGTGGTGTGGCTGAGCAGTTTGCTGATGTCAACGTGAATCGAGAGGCTCATGGTGGTAGTGGGTTTATGGTATGTGCAGGTGTTGTGAACAACAGAGGGGCTGTAGCATTCCCACAGTCTGCATGCCATTTGCAAATTCCCTCAAAACTTGACATCTGTGGCTTTGTGCTGTGATAAAACTGCACATTTTAGAGTCTCCTTTTATTGTGGTCAGCCTAAAGCACCTGTACAATAATCCTGTATAATCGGCATGTTTATATGCCACACCTGTGAGGTGGATGGATTATCTCAGCAAAAACGTGCTCGCTAACCGATTTACACAAATTTGAACAATATTTGAAACAAAAAGGCCAACTGTGTAAATAAAGTGTTACCGGTAGATATTTGAGTTCAGATCATGAAAAATGGCAGCAAATAAGTATTGCATTTATTTATTTGTTCAGTGTAGGAGGCTTGCATTTGTCCTGAGTGAGTCATGCTTTTTTATTTGCTTCATGGTGCTTTGTGACCTGTCTAAAGCCAGTCTGTCACCTGGCCACAATTTTTAGATTACCTGTTTCGAAATTTAGAGAGATTTTCGGTGCAACCTCATTTCATTTTGAGTATTTGAATGACTATTTTTTTTTTATATCAGCCATGTTACAGGCACTGTCCAAGGAAAAATAAAATGTCCTGTACGTATTTGTGTACGTTACCGGTACATATTTTGTTAAGTTGTTTTTTTCGTTTTTTTTAATCCTTCTGCGTAAATCTCATTACTAAATGGACACCTGCAGCTTATAGACAAGTGCAGCATATATATTTTTAGTGGGTGCAGCTTATATTCAGGTGCGCTCAATAGTCCAAAAATTACGTTAAATGGAAAGTGTTTACGGCAGCTTCCAGATGTGCGCAGTAACTCTACAGTCTGTCTTGCAGTTTGTTTGGAACATGCTCAAATTCCATGACAGATGCTGGCCTTGCACCTTGCATGAGGCGACTGAGAACACCTGTGAATGTTTTTAGACACTTGAAACTTTCTTATGAATGCTTGTTAAAATTTGGCACTGTGAGGTTATGTACTGGCCCAAGCTTCAGTCTGGTTTTGGTCTTCTGGACAGGTGCTTACAGATGTGTTCTAGTGTTTGAATGTACTCTTGTGTCTCAGTAAAGGAATGTGGCTCTCTGTCATGCTTTGCTTTGAGATGCTAATTACAAAAGCCTCAGTGATGGGGATAAATCTGCCATGGGTTCATTAACATGTAGCCAAGAAAACTGCCTCTTTGTTCCAGATGAGTTCCACACAGGCGAACATGCATGCACTAATTATTGTAAAACGCTTCATGTGGGAAACAGAGCTGCTTCTGAATTCTGTGCTTGGGTGGCGGACAATCCAGTGGAGTGATTTTTGACACTAAAAGCCTTTATTAAAGGTCACTTAGACTTTTTTTTTAATTGTCTATAATAACTTTCTCACTTTTCAATCTTCCTCTCAGTGTGTGGGCTGCTGCAGACTCCTCAGAGGAACAGAGACTGGAGTCCAGGTCCGAGTCAGAAAAGGGAAGCCCTATTGTGACGGCTGCTATTTCCAACTCAAGTGTAAGTATTGGTGTTTGCAAGGCTCTGATCCTGGCTGGTTTTCATGTACATCATCATTTCTGTACCACGGGCCTTCACTGCCCCCTGTTGCGAAGCGAAAAGTGGGAATTTGAAATCCCGTCTGTCCACCTTGAATGTTGAACGTGATGCCTTGAAAGATGAGTGAGATACCAACTTTGATTTAGACAAAAGGGCTGCCATCTAAGGTGTCCGGGGAGCAGCTGGTGGGTTAAGGGCCTTGCTCAAGGGCTCAGTGTGGGGCACATTTTTATCTGTCCAGGGAGTTTAGTGTAGTTTAGTGCATTTATTTTATATCTTAGATACCTGGAACTGTTTCTTTTACTATTTGTTTTTGCTACTTGATGTAACTGGGACCCTGTGTGCGCAATTTCATTCCACCTCATGCACCACATATGATGCAAATTACAATAAAGAACCTTGAGTTGAACCGGCGATCTTCCGATCACTGGCTCACGTTCCCTAAACTCTGCAACACCACTAACCCTTTAAATTTATGGTGGCCTAAACCACCATTGGCCACCCCCTGGCTCCACACTTGCACCTGGTCATTGATTAAAAAAACCCTTTCACCAGGATCATCACTGTGCTACCTTAGACAAGCAAAAATCAAAACTACCTCTTATCTTATGCAGTGGAACACCTCCCCACTTGAATATCTTGCACCAAAAACATTAAGGTTTGTTTGCATTCTCTGTTCAGTTAGTTTAAAAAAAAATTACTCATCTCAAACTGAAAACATTCTCATCAATTTCCAAGGATGTCACCAACCAGGGACCCAAGTGGATCACTTTTCTTACTGTGATAGTGCAGAGCCGTTTTTTATTTTTTTTTTTGTATTTTTTTTGCCACTGGTGTTGCAGAAAACGTTTTTAAAAATTGCTGTTATACAGCTATATTTTAAAAAGAAATGTTACTACTCCTGGTGCTACTAGTACAAATTACGCTTTCTCATTTCAGCCACTGGTACCATGCGACCAACACGACGTGCACAACACTGAAGAGTAAACAGAACGACTGACGGCCATTGCTGAAGAAAACTGTGGACAACTATACTCATAAAGCCAAACCATGATTTTTACTTTTTGTTGGTTCTAAACTAAGATGCAGAATTAAAACTATTTGATAACAAGCAAAGTAGATCTTAATGGTTGATTTTATCAGGTATTTAGCTTATTTGTCTTTAATATAGATATAATGTATGAAATCTGAAGTTAAAGCTGTATTTGTATAATTTTGTTTTGAAGTTGCTATTTATCACATCTGTGTGCTCTTCAATCTTTACTCAGCCGTGCATTAAACGAATCAGACTGAGCTGCTCTTAATGTAATCCAGAGACATTTAAACGTGCACTGCAACACTTTGCGACAGTGCAGATTAAGATGAGTCTGTTCTGTATAGAATGCATTATTTTCCTCACTTTAATTGAAATGTTTTTATTTTATTCTTTTTTTGTAAATAAAGTGCACTAAACTAAATCTGATTTTGGTCGTTTATTCATTTGTGCACCACATGGTGGCAGCCTTGGCCTCATTGTGAAACACACTGCTGCAGGAAATGACATTTATAAAATGCCAACAAAAAAAAGGTCACTATTTAACTAATTGTGAAGCTTTCAGTCTTTGCATTGTAAAAGAAACATGCATTTATATTGTCATGAGCTGTTTTCTGCAGCGAGTGACGTGGCCTCTTTAACAGTAGTCACCAAACTGTGAAAAACAGCTGAGTAGCTCAGATCAAAAGAAGGAAGTGTGTCATTACTGAAATGTCAACTGAACTGTCTTACTGTAGTCGAACCAAGAAGTTGCACATCTTTGTCATGCTCCAGTTTGTTGTGTAATGCAACAACCCTGTGGTTGTGTAATGCATCATTTCTTAGAACTATAACAGGGCTGGTTTCTGCCCGTTTCTTTTGTTGTTACATGTGAGGAGCGTCTGCTTGAATTGGTTATGAGGCATAACACTGCAGTTTGGCAGGAAAACCATTTGAACTGATCAGTACGAAAAAAAAAGACCCTGTAAAACAAGTTCTCTAAAACGTTTCACCTGCAAATCCTCGTTTTCAGAGCAGAAGTCTGAACATGCAGCTTCAAAAATCTGGTTTCATTTTAACTAAATATCTATAGGTGAGATTTTTATTTCATAAATCGGTAAAATCATACATTAACTAATCCATAATACCATTTTAAGAGAAGGTTCTGATGAGCTAATGGCTAGTCTGTTTGGGGCCAAGACCAAAGTGGTACAGCTGCCTTTTACACAGCTGCAATCTATTATTTGACATTTACATCTGTCTGTTTTAGATTAGTTATTCCTGCAGAAATATTAACATAACGCCCTAAGGCTGCACAGGAAGTGCTGCAGCTAGCTGCTATCGGTTTTGTTGTTGCACGTTTATACTTTTATATATATATATATATATATATATAAATGAGGGTCATGTACAAAGAAATCACTGGAATGACATGTTCAACACTGAAGTGGTTTTAAGATTAAACATTTTATCCACACTGAAGCTATTGAACGGCTTTCTACAACAGGTAAGATATTCTTTAATGTAGGGTTTTCAATGTACCAGTTTTAACTTTCCCTTTCAGGCCTTGGAGTCTCAGAACATGAAAAACAGACATTGCCTGCAATTTGAAATCAAAGAACAAATTTATTTAATTTAGACAAAAAGTGAAAAGCTATCCCGTGCATATTTTGTGTTTATCTCCTACAAATAAAATAAGACACTGTCTTGTCCATATCAGTGACATTTTAGTTTGGTAGTTTGAAAGACTCTTACTGATGATTGAACGGTTTTATTTCCTGTTAGTTTTTGACCCTTTTATATGAAGTCACACCATGTGAGCTGCTAAGGTTTTAATTTCTGGTTTGAAAATGCCACGCCCCCAAACTTACTGACTACAGTATAAAAATGTATTTAAGAACATAGTTTTATTTCTTTTAACCATTATTCTTTATTATATAAAATGTATATTGTCTGACTACCCAATTAAAACTGTTACATGGTTGTAGGCAATCTTAGTTGAAAAATATATTTGAAAAGGTTTTGCACAAAAATAATATTGTGCAGGAGACGTGACTTACAGGAAAGAAAAGTCAAAGCTACAAAAGGGAAGAGAAAGTTTACTGTTCCCAGACTTCACAAGGGAAGTGTTCAATTTTGAAATGACTTATCTAAAAATCTGAAGTTGTAGACTTTCGTGATTTATTGGACAAATTCTGCAAAAATGTGGAAATTAAACTTTGTTCACATTTACCAGCAATGTTTATTGTTCTGCTCCCATGTAGCACGGCATTCAACTTGGAAGTCGAAGCTTGTAAAGGCAGCATTATGTCCGAACAAGGAAGTTGTATAATGCAAATTCCGCATGATGTAAATACGAAGGAACTTCCCGACATTTATGTCTGCAGTTTTCATCCAGCATGGGAGCAGGAGGGGAGCAACTGCAGCAACGTTACAGTATATAGATAGAAAAATATAATTCTGGTCACAGCCGCAGTTCTCTGGTGTTTGGATGTCTCTGTGGACACACATTGATCATTCTGCACTCTCAGCCTAACAGAAATGTTTTTACTGTCGTCTGTGACCTGGACTTTTATAACCGAGAGTTCACTCCCTCAAAGGCAGAGGCATTTTTCAGTTTGACATCCTCCATCTGTTCAGGATGACACTGGTGACTCTGGCTCGACCCATTAAAATACCACAAGCACCGTTTGCTGGGAACAGCAGAGGGTCAAACAGAGCAAGCAGACATGTATTCAAGTTTACCACCGGTCGTGTGGACCTCGTTTCCAGTCGAACATTCCTCTCAGTCCAATAGATCATCAATCTTACTCCCAATTTTTTTTTCTTGTGAGGTTTTTCCAATAACTAATCAAGTTTCCACTTCTCCTTAGGTGCAGCCCCAAACCATAATGAGTAACGCCTAATTAAAGCTAGAACACAAATAAGGCCAAGCAGGCCGAGGTATGTTTTCAATCCGAGAGGTTTGGCTGCAGATACTGAGTGGAAACCACTAACCCTGCTATTTACTCAAGAATCTGAAGAATGTTTTGGGCTTATTCTTTGGGTTTTAAGGAAAGTATTTTGTTTGTGACATGAGAGGAGCTGAAGTGTCCCAAAAGCTTTGGAGACGGGAAATGATTCATCTTTTTAAACTCCTCCCTCACAGCTTGTGTGAGAAGCTCTTTGTTCGCTATTAACAATAAAAGTTTCCTGACGACACTATAATACAAATAAATCATTCTTGGGATTTCTCACCAGTTTTCAGTTGTAATGTGTTCAAAAAGGATCCTGACCAGAAGTGCCATCAAGGAAATCTTCACAGGAAACCCATGATTTAAGCCACAAGTGTAACACAATCTTTTTTTATTTTTATTTTTTATCATTCTTTCGTAAAACGAGCTGAAATAAAGAGACGCTGGGCGGGTCTGAGCCGTACAGTTTTCTGAGGGCCCTGTGGGAGAAACATCTGCTGTAACATTATCCAGAGCCTAAACAGACGTGGGATGTTCAGCTCGTGGGACGGTCAGGCCGACTGATGGAATGTGTTTACTGCGCCTCACTCAAGCTGTATTCACAATTAAATGTAACATTTCCTGTCCTTTTTCATTTAGTGCTTTATAGTGCATATTACAACATCTTTGGTTTGACTCTGCGGTTGCATTTATGGGAAATGTGGGGTCTTCTAATGCGCCTGCAGTTGTTGAGGAAATGTAATCGATGCTGCAGACTTTATTTTGCATGTTTGTTTGCACACATTCAATAGTTCCTCCCAAAATGAAATTTCACCCTGAATTCTATTTACTGGTGAGTTGTTAGTTTAAATGACGGACATAAAGCAGAACAGTTCACATAACGTTATTCTAGTTTATCCTTAATAGAACTATTGTTAATCTAAATTATTTTTTCCTAAATAATTGTCCAAAATCACTCTGCTACATGAAGAGGCAAATAGTTTGTCACATTTGGTTGCACAATTTCTGACGACAGGATATTTAAAATATGTTTTTGCTCAAGTTTGCCATCTTCTATACTGTATTTAGAAAAAACATTTCTAAAAAACCAGTACCTAAAAGTAAAAGATGGGTGATAATGTTCTTACCTGTTCATGTATTTATGTTGGTCTTGAGTCACTGGACAGAATTTAAATAAACTTTTATCTCCTGCAGTCACTGTGACACATCCGTGACAGGTGGCAAGAATGAAACTTTCAAAAAGTCCCAAATAAATAATGAGCTACACTTTAATGTGGTGGTATCTTCTGACTTATCTCCAGCCACACACACCAGCAGACTGAATGATCACACAGGTTGTGCAAAACGATTTCAAGATTTGACCAGAACAACTTTCTCATTAAGACTTTAAACAATGTTAGGCCTTTAATTTCATCTTGAGTGTGCTCACGATAATAGCTGGAGGTTGGCCAACGTTTCATTTGTTTTTATTTATTTTATCAACCTTTATTTAACCAACCCATTGATCTCTTTTGCAAGGGAGGTCTGGACCTGAAGGCTGCCCAACATGCATGTTTTTAGTTTGTGGGAGGAAACCGGAGTGCCCAGAGAAAACCCACACATGCATGAGAAGAACATGGCCATCCCCCAGGTCCAACCAAGGATTGAACCCAGGACCTTCTTGCTGTGAGGCAACAGCACTAACCATTGAGCCATCGTGCTGCCTCCTGCTGCAGTTGTAATATAATTTGGATGTTCGTGTCATGGCACACAAACTGTTCCTCTGCATTTTCTAAAAATCCATCGTCAGTTTTGTCAGTCAAACATATTTCATAGTTGTTGTTTTTTGTTTGTTTGTTTTGCCAGACACCATTTTTATTTAGTTTTTCTTTTAACATGCTCTGCCCATCAACCTCCCATTTTGACTTTTTTTTTATTTTTTTTTTAATTCAGGTTCTTGCTTCAGTGTGCAAGATGTTTCCTTTGTGGGTTGCATAATCAGATCTTTCTAGCTCTATGAATTTTCTTAAAAAAAAATACAATTTTAAAAATTCTGAACATATACTTTTTACCAATGTTCTTAATGTTAAACAGGATCAGTTAATGCGAGACTGCAGTGCTCAAGAGATTTTGTTTAATGGGTGAAAACATGTCATACCTCATTAAAAAAGGCTACAGCAGCTGTGAGCTCTGGGCTCAGTCACTGTTCTCCAACAAAACATGTCAAATTTATGCAGCATCTTATAATTCATAAAATACAAAAAAGTTGAAACTGATGTGACCCTAATAGAAATCTTGAAGGTCTCGCACTCGATGAGTATGATGGGATGAACCATGGGTGGACTCTGAATTAGGTTTTCTTTCACGTCTTGCCCTTTCAAACAGCCTTAAGAGGAAGGGAGGGAGAGGAGCTGCACTTCTTGTGAAAGGAAACCTGCTGCAGCATCAGCAGGGGAGGAGGATGCTCCCTCTCTTCCTCTCTATTCCCTGCAGCTGATTGATGCTGGCAGCCCTTTTTGTAAGTTTACCAGCACAGTGCAAGGCTCGGCTGTCTCACTGGGAGCAGTGGCAACCTCCGGTCTGCTGCTGGGAGCTCAGAGCAGCTCAGAGACTCGCGACATTTACGCTCTCCCTCAACCTCACCAAAATAAAAAATCTGCACCAGACAGAGGAGAAGGAATAGATTTGTGGTTGAGACTTAAAGGAGTCAGTAGAGCTGTCACAGCTACACCTGGATTTCGTCTGTCTTCTGGCTGTGCAACTTTCAGGAGTTTCAAAACTAAACAAGTTCCATGCAACGAACAAAACACTGAAAGCAGCATTCAGAGAAATACCCAAACAGCTCATGACAGTTTTATGTTCGTCAGCCAGCTGCTGTTTGAACTTCATTTATGAAAGTATTCTTGTTTATCACGGGTTTTGAAAAGCAATAAAACAGCTGAAGTACGCAGCTCTGATCTTTCATTTGTGGAACTCATGTAGAATCAACTTCCAGTTTATTTTCGTGCCTCACAGACACAATTTCATGATTAGGTTTAAGATAGTACTTTTTGGTAAATCTTATACGTGTAGTTAGGTTTAGCTTGGGTTTCCTGAGTCATCCTTTGGTTCTGCTGCTACAGACTTAAACTGCTGGTAGACAAACAACCACATTTCTTTACTCTGCTGTTAATTCATTCACTCTCCATAATTTTTATTTGTGCATTCCTATCATTAACCAGTTTTTATATTTCTTCCCAAACTACACCTAGACCATAGAAACTTTATGAAAACCATATACTTTCCCTAGAAAATAGAAACTTCACCTAGACAATGGAAACTTCCCTTGGACCATTTAAACTAGATATAAAAACTACACCTAAAACATAGAAACTACATCTGGACCGCATATAATCTATAATTAAACCATAGAAAGTACAACAAGACTATATAACTATACACATTAACTGTAGAAACTACACCTAAACCTTAGAAACTACACTTGGACTGTAGAAACTTTATCATAACATGAAGAGAAAAAAACTGTCCTGGTGACCTGACTAAAAATTGTGTTGGTATACCATGTAAACTTCATCTGAACCATAGAAACTACACCTAACAGTGGAAGCTTACCTTGGACTGTAGAAACTACACCTAGATATAAAAAATTCTCCTATAACAGAAACTACACCTGAACTCTAAAAACTACAACTAAACTGTCGAAGCTACAACTGGACCATAGAATCTACACATGTATATACCAGCTGGACCATAGAATCCATAACTAAACCATAGAAAGTACAACAAGAACATATAACTATACACCTTAACTGTAGAAACTACACCTGGACCATAGAAACTAAACTACACCTGGAATACAGAAGCTACAACTAAACCATATAAACTACATCGAAACAATGAAAACTAAACCTAAACTGTAGAAGCTACAACTGGACCATAGAATCTATGACTAAACCATAAAAAGTACAACAAGACCATATAACTATACACCTTAACTGTAGAAACTACACCTGGAACATAGAAACTAAACTACACCTGGAACACAGAAGTTACAACTAAACCATATACAGTAAACTACATCTAAACAATGAAAACTACACCTAAACTGTAGAAGCTACACTTGAACCACTGGACCATAGAAACTAAACTACACCTGGACCATAGAAACTAAACTACACCTGGAACACAGAAGCTACAACTAAACCATATACAGGTGGTCCCCGACTTACGGCGCCATCGACTTACGGTGCTCCGTACTTACGGCTCTGCCCCTAGTGACGTCATTGCGCCGTT
>JARVGV010000645.1:6833861-6847210 GCA_031762435.1 Hypsolebias longignatus | reverse complement strand
TTTGCAAAAACGAACATAGTTGAATGATAAAATATATTTATGTTGTGCCACTTTCTGCAAAGTTCATAAATCATGTCGCAGACGCTTTAAAGTTCACCAGCAGGAGTTGTTCAAGACTTTAAACTCGAGGTAGAAAGAGTTGAGATCAGTGCGAGCCGAGGTGGATACTGTACCAGGAGGCAGAAGTTGTCAATCCAAACCCAGGTGTCCTCCTTCCTGACACTGCCTCTCCACGGCGACTGGTAAACCTGCTTCACTGCAGTAACGGTGATGTCGGACACCGCAGGGTTGGTCAGAGCAAAGGGGACGCTGATCCACTGCAAACAGAAAAAAACAGGCAGGTCCGAAACACACAAACTGGTGGACGAAACAGAGTTGACAGAAAATAAGGCTTGGGATACTAAATGAGACTCACTGAACTTTAAGCTAAAATAAATTTTTAGAAAAGTGCAATTGTCTAAAAATTGTAATCGAAGTTGATGCAAAGTATTAGAAATGAACAGTCAGGCTCATTTTCAGGAGTACTTTGATGAAGTATTTGACATATTTAAATTAGAGTGTGTAAATGTGATTGCCAAAATAAAATTAAAGAGTATAAAAACGTCCAAGTGAACCTACGAGGCCAACAAAGATGCAGAAGAGCTGCACCACGTCAGTGTAGGCCACAGAGTACAGTCCTCCAACCAGGGTGTAGAAGATGGCAATGAGCGCGGAGATAACCACCGACATTTTGATGTTGATGTCCACGATGACGCTCAGAGTGGCTCCTGAGGTCGTGAACAGATGAAATGCATCATGACATCATAACCTCCTGACCCTGAACTTTCATGACATCAGAGCAAGTTTTACTTTTCTGCAGAGGAACAAACTCACCGAGGGCGGACAAGATGGCAGCAGACCAGAAAATCTCCCCCATGAGTGCAGGTATGAAGAGAAGCCCCCCCATACGTTTTCCATACAGCTGCTGGAAGGGGTCCAACATGGTGACGTAACCCCTGGAGCGCATGGGTTTAGCGAAAAAAAGACCACCTGGGACAGAGTGAGCACCAAGAACTGAGGCACCAGGTGAAAACAAGGCTCCAAAATGAGCCCATTCAAAAACAAATGGGTAATTATTAGACTTGTGTCCATCCAGATTAGATTCAAATAATATTAATAAATAAAAAAACAATCATTTTATTCAGCTAAAGTTAAGCCAGATCCTCTGGATGGAGAATAATCCTTCCAGAAATTTATCTACCTGGATTATTGAGCAGCATCAGGACATTTAAAAGTTAGTTTCTTGTGTCAGGGAGGATAAACCAGCTGATCAGTGAGGAACATGAAACACATCCATGCAGAGAAGTTGTGTTGCAGCATGTTGAACATCAGAAAAAGGAACTCACTCACCAACAACCAGGCTGAGAGCATATCCAAAGGGGGCTTGAGCCCACGCCAGACCATAATCCGGAAGATAGACGTACTCAGCTGTGCCATTGATGTAGCCCCCTCCAACCCAGGTCGCTGGAATTACACAGAAAAAAAAAATCAGAAGGACTAAAGAGAATGTAATTCAAATAAATAAAAATAATCTCAAAGTTTTCCAAAAGAGGTGTCAGTAAGTTGAAGAAACCTATTTCTTAAAACAAAATCGTTTTAGTCCAGATTTTTACCCAACAAAATGTTTCTTTTAAAATAAAATTAAAAAAATAAAAAAATAAAAAATAAAAAAAACACCAAGCTGTTGAAGTAAATCAGTTCAAACTGTCCTGCTGAGGCTGAAACCTTCACCTGTCATGGTGAAGCCGCCAACAAACAGCCCGATGTCTCTGCCCCCCACCATGATGGTCTCGCTGCGGTCCGTGCCCTCCGCCTCCCCGGAGTGCTTGTTCTTCCACGCGGCCCAGATGCCCACGAACAGGATGAGCAGGTAGAAGACCGCGATGGCCACGAGCCCCTCCACGTGGATGGCCATTGTCCCGGCGGTGTTCTGCTAGGAGCTGGAAGGCACGAAGACCTGAAGGCACAGAAAAGATTAAAAACATCTGCTTTGATGCTGAGAATCATGTTGAGCTCTAGAAAAGGAGAAGACTGGCTGATGGGATGGAAAAAGTACAAATGGGCTTTTGTCTACTGGACAAATTTATTTGAACAAATTCAAAAAGGAACGCATCAAAAACATGTTTTATGACTTTTGGCTGTTTTAAAATCCACACAGCTCAGGGACGCTGTTTTTAGTTATACAATAATGTGTAAAAGCTCAAAAATCATTTCTAAAATATCAACAATAAATAAATAAAGTTAGTGTTTAAGCAAAGTGGATCCAGTGCTGTATTTTCTTTGTTTTTATTAATTATTTTCTTTTTGTTAAATGGCTTTGCTTTGAAAGACCCGTGCGTAATTACGCACGAATATCTATCCATCAATCCATCTAATCCATCCATCTTATTCATCCATCCATCCATCCATCTAATCCATCCATCCATCCATCCATCCATCCATCCATCCATCCATCCATCCATCCATCCATCCATCCATCCATCCATCCAGGGAAACTTACCTGGACTCTTCCTACAGTCATGAGCCGGCGCACACGGAGAACAAAGTGCTCATAGCAGTTGCAGGTTGGTAAAAGCCCCTCGGACGCTGATGGGGGTCTCCCGGTGCCTCACTGAGGCTTATAAGGGGCCGGATGCCGTCAGAGGACCCGACTCGCGCGTCAGAGACACTACCCGTCCATCCTAATGAGCTCCGTGCACAAAAGCACGTCACGATGTTCGTGGCTGATCTGACTGGAGGAGAGGAGGGGGGAGAGATGCCTTCATCCAATAACGTGCACGTCCTTTAAAAAAATATACTGACCTGAGCAGGTTTTTAAGCAATCCCCAGCACTTTGAATGACCAATACTTTATTATTATTATTATTATTATTATTATTATTATTATTATTATTATTATTTTATTTTTATTTTTTTAAGTATGAAACTCCGTGCGTAATATCCGCGTGTCCAGGTGCCTTTTACCACACCGACACCAAATCTTAAGACACGAATGGGAATGCCTAAAACACAGCAACAATTGAATAAAAATGATTTACAGCCTGATATCAAAACCTCTTTTCATTCTCCAACATCCAGACAATTAGAAGACCCTCCAGTGGTCATGACACCTCCCTTCAGGAAATACATCAGTGAGCGCGCGCTCCTTAATGACCTCCTCTGCAGCCTGAAGTGGTTTTTATCTGAACGAAACATGTCCAAACTGGCAGACATCCAATTAGGATGGATCCTGGAGAGCGCGCGGAGGGATTTAATGATACAGTTTGACTTTTTAAAAAAGTTATCTCTCTCTGGACACCCCCCCCCCCCACACACACACACACACCAAATGGGACAATTTTTTTTATTTGATCCATTACTTTTTCCGTGTTAATAACTTTTTCTATTCGAGTGAAAATAGTTATTGCCCCCCACTGAAACAAATGGGCGATGCTGAGGGCGGCTGTGGCTGAGTGGTTAGAGCAGTCGTCCTCTAATGCAAGAGTTGGGGGTTTGAGTCCACCAGCAGTCACATGCCTAAGTGTCTCTGGGCAAGACACTGACCCCCTCTTTGCCTCCGATGTGTCTCATCTGTGTATGAATGTGGCAAAGTTCTGATTAGTCTCTACACATTCTGATTATAGTAGAGTGATGTATGAATGTGTAGACAGGACACAGATTGTGTTGTAAAGAGCTTTGAGTATTTTGATAAGATAGAAAAGTGATATATAAGTGTCTGTCTCACAAAACACAGGCCAGGTTTGAATGAAGTTCTCAGAAAATAACCACATGGCCATTTCAAGATGGCGACCACAGCAAAGTGATATGAACAAACAAAAATAATCATAAATCACTCTGGTTTACAGACAGAGCTAAAATTTGAGGTGGTAGTAGCTGAGAGTCACCCTCAACACATATTCTGAGCTTTGATGGGGTTTGCAAGATGAGACTGTGCATCAGGTTCGCCCCTTCTTTTATTTTAGTTTTAAAACTGTGGCACTAAGAGCAGCGGGCGATATGCATTCCTTTAAGGAATGCTGCGGGTGTTGCAGTAAATCTTGTATTTCATGATGTAGCACAAAATGTGAGCAATGGGTTCACAAGTTTTGTCCTCACAACTTTTACTCCTTTGTTCCAGGGCAATACAAAATGTGTCTTCTGTGAAAAACTAAGCTTTAAGAGGCCCCGCTGAGTTTTATTGTGTTGATTCATATTCAAATCAAATGCAGATAGAAATTCTTACAGCAGTCAGCAAAGCAACTGGATTCAAACTAAACACATTGGTTGTTTTTTGTTTTTTTTTTTAATTCAACTGAAGATGCCAAAAACACAAAACAAGCAGCAGACAGCCAGACAGATGGCTGGAGCACGACCTGGACACACGTTTTCTCCAAACGCTGTGTGCTGAGCGAAACACTTCCCGGATAATTGTCTTTATTCATCACTGACAAACACATTGGTTAAATAATACAACTTTATTTGTGCCATGCCTGTGATAATGTGAATGTTCAGACTGAAGGAAGTTGTTCAAAGCCCAAGGACTGCAGCTGTTGCTGGCAGCGAGCATCACGTCAGACACGAGGGAGTGCAGGAGAGAAGCAGCACCGAGAGACCATCCTTTTCCAACAAGACACAGCTGAAGCTTTTAAAACATCTGGATGTGCTGCAGTGTGTTCTGGTCCACTGAGGCTTTGATACAGTTCTCTTTAAAATAAACAGCATATTACAATTAAAGGTGGCATGTTTTAAACAGTCTAATTTATTTAACTTGGATCTTTTGCCTGAAAATCTTTTTTTTTTTATTCTACAACTGATAGACACATTTTCCCAAATGTTTAAGAGGATGTATTAAACTATGAACCAAAAATTGTTTAAAACAACATCTGATTATGTTGTCAAACTGAACATTTTACGCAACTAATAAAAATATTTTCAAAAGGCAATAGTTTCAGATGATCTTCTATTTGTCTTTTCAAGTGACATTAGTACATTATTTAATTTTGTATATACAGTACTGTATAGTAGTGTATATGTATATATATATAACTGTATGTCTATACATATACAAATATATGCTTTTCAATGAAAAGGAAATAAATACTAATTTCTTTACATTTGTGTTTTTTACACCAGTTGCATTAAAATTTAGCAGTTAAACCAGTGTTAAATATATATTTCTGATGAGTTGTTCTTGATTTTACGCTGGTTGCTGATTTACAAAATTGTCAAACAAGAAGCTTGAAATGACTCAGCTTGTTGAAGAAATGTATCAAATTGAAGTTAAAGCTGCATAAAAGTTATTTTATTAAGAAAGTTATAATAAAGAAAACCTGACTTTTCAGTGTTTTGCTGCGCAGCTGTGAACATTTGTTAGTATATTTATTTTTAGTGGCAGAACGGTACAAACATCTTCTATCAGTCCATCATCTTTACCTGCTTCAACCTTGTTGGGTCGTGGGGGGGTCACTGGTGACCATGTCCAGCAGTCACTGTGCAAGAGGCAGGGGACACCCTGGACAAGTCTCCAGTCCATCACAGGGACACATAGAGACAAACGACCATTCACTCTCTCAGAGTCTAACATGTTTCTGGTCTGTGGGAGGACCTGGAGAAAACCCACACATGCACAGACAGAACATGCAAACTCCACCCAGAAAGGCCCCCGGACGTGATTTTGAACTGGTGACATTCTTGCTGAGAGGCGGCAGCTCTACCAGCTGCGCCACCGTACAAACATCTTGTTTTTATAAATGTAAAGTGAAGTGACGTAAAGAGACGAACACCGACAGACGGATGTTTCAGGCTTTAGATCAGAAATGCTCCATGAAAACATCAAAGGCTGTATAATAAACTTCATGCAGACTAAAAGGATGCAGGTCTGCCTTTCATTCACTGAGGACTGAGAGAAAACTGAACTAAGTATTTGCTTCCATTACAACCTGCAGTTTATTGAAGAAATAAGACAAAATAAATGTTTTTTTCTTTTATTACATATTTTACACTAACTTACTCAGTTCTGACCACAGCTAAGCTGCTATTGTTTTATGCTCTTGCTTACACAAAGGAATATACACAGAATCGTTTATTCTTGTCTAAAAGCTTTTGTTGCTTTCAGTCTTAATTCTGTGACTCAAAGCTCTTCAAACATGAGTGAAGCGGGAAAAAAAATATCTGTCGTAATCACAACAACTATGAGACTGCTCTCAACACAAAACTGAAAAAGGAAATTAATTAAATACATTTATAAATAGATATTTTTATATTTTGAAATAAATGCCTTTTCTTTTCCTCTGCATGTAAAAGTTGACTACGATTCAAATAAAACTAGTTAAACATCTATAGAAATTCTGAGACACGTAGGAAAGACCGCTCCTGTAAATCATTAAAATGACTCGGCTGCTTTGAAAAATATCCAAAATCTAGAGACTAAAGCAAGTATTGATGATAAAAAGGGAAATTACGTAAGTGACTCAAGGTTTGCATCATTAATTGGGCCATTCAAATAAATAAATAGTTCATTAAAAAGTATCTGTACATCCACAGATGTAAATTTCTGATTCAAAACGGCTTTGGCCAGTCGGTTACATTATAGTACAAACATTACATGACATTATAGTAAAATTGTTAAATTATGTTACGTCATAGTAAAACTATTTGAACAATATGGTACCAGATTTTAAAACGTTGGACAGTGAATGTCTCTAAAGTTGCCAGCTTTGTATATTTCTCGTCGTACTGTTGGTGGATGTGTTTGTCTCCGCGGCGACAGAGAATCACATTTTGACTCGGTCACAAACTTCCAAGTCTCTTCAACCCTTTAATGTACGCTTTCCTGCTGCGGTGCCTCTAAAAACAAGACGACTTCTTTCCAGAGTCCACGTCAGGCTTTCATGTTCTCATTGTTTTGATTTGATCTGTAAAAATGTAAGAAAAAACAATTAGTAAAGAGTAAAATACTCTTCATTATGTAACATACACAGGCTGTAAGCATGAACAAAATAAAGATAGGAGAGTTTGTACAAAGTATTTGGACATTTAAACATATTGTTCATGTGGGAGTTTTTCTTTTGTTGAAAGCTTCATGATTTTACTGAGAAATGATTGACACACGAGGAGTTCTAGTTTTGGACAAACGGCACAGTTGGATCAGAATACAGTAGTCCCTCGCTTCTTCACAGTTCGACTTTTGTGGACTCGCTCTTCTGAGGTTTTTCAACATAAAATTGTTCACGACACACAATTGTCAACTTTCATATTACTGACGTGATTGGGCCGGTACGGGATAAAAAGTTGAAAAAATACTTTGGACAGGCACCTCCATTTCATAGTTTTCTTTTAATAAGCCTACACTGCAACACCAGTCAAAAGAACTACACTACCCAGAAGCCAACAGTGCTCCCACCTGCTGCTTTCTGCTGAAACGGAGGGAAAGTTTTGCAAAAGAAAGTCAGAAGTAACGATGTATCTATGAAGCTGACAGGACTGGCAGGAAAGCCACAAATAATCCTGAAGCTCAATCATCCACGTGCACATCAACCTGGACGAGGTGGTGGACTTCGTTGCTGCAAATGGGTCTGCAGAACCGGAACCGAGCCCGACCAGAACTGAGCTGTTGGTCTGCAGAGCTGGTGAGTAAAATTTTACAGTACTGTACAGTACATGTACGTATACTGTATTGTAAAAATTAGGGGTGTCTGGAACGTAACCCCCGTGATAACTGAGGGACTACTGTATCTCTGTGCTTCACACCTACTGAGGTCACAATGACAACAGGTGTCTAAAGTCTTGAACAGCACAGTAAATACACAACACTTATACAACTGTCAGTACTCACTGTATAATTTGATCTATTGAAAGATTTTAAAAGAGAGCAGTGAACAAAAAAACAAAGGACAAAAGACACTGATGGTGTTAAAGACTCATGCAAAACTACTTTATGTAACTTTTATCATACAAAAAAGACAATAAATAAAAAATATATATACAGTACTGTATATAGTTTTCCATCCACCCAAAAATATAAATGAACACTTTTCAACTTTACAAGTGTGTAGGGCAGATTCAGAAGAGAGGACATGTTGGTTATTCGTTAAAAAGAGGATTGAAAAAGTATTTTATCAGTTATTTTTACTGTAGAAAACTGAGTATTTCCAATCACTTCCACTAACAATAAACTAACTGATCAGTACCGTAGTTGAAATACGTGTGTTGTATGTAGCAAATATTCTTCCTACTTTACTTTTAAATTGAAGTATTCAAACAGAGATGTCTTCAGAAATAAACCTTTTCATTTCCATTGAAATTGACCCCTTTTCTCTTTTGGCTGCCATAGCACCGGGAAATCCCGTCGTAGAATTATTTTGCGTCATAGTGAAACTTGTGTATTCACCCTTTTTAAAAAATAATAATGAAGTTTTCAAACTTGCACTGTTGTCAAGAGGAGCAGTGCGTTGCCAGGTCAGGTGATAAATCACCAAATTTAAACAGACTATGTTTCATTTTGAAGATTTAAGATTCAATAATATTGATCATTTAGCCACCACAGGTAGCATGATCCCTATTGCAGGTAATTAATTTAATATTATTAATATTTATTTATTACTAAATAATGAAATAATAACGTTTAAACATCTGTGCCTCATCTAAATAACCTCTCAGCACTTCTGCTTCATCATCCTGTTCCATTCTTTTTTTTTTTTTTCATACCACCTTCATCCTGGTTTGAGTCAGAGCTACAGCCTCACTAACAAACAGGCCCAAACAGATGTGGAGGGTTAATTTGACACACGAACAGCTGCTTAGGAAAACTTGACAGATTGAGTTGTTAAATAAATAAATAAACTCTCTCAATCCAGGGTTTGCCTCTGCTGATCAACTTTGTTGTTTATCTTCACTTTCTGAGCCAAATGAACAGGAGGAAACCGGGAGTAGAAGAATTTGAGATGTATGAGACATTTCATTACAATGTCTATGAATATCTTTTTTTTTTTTTGTTTGTCAAAATGGTTTCGTATGAGGCGTTGTGGAGGTTTGTGAGCTGCTGCAGCTTCTTATTTGACAAACAGGAACCATGAATTGTTAGCAGACTGACGCAGCAGTTACATTACGCTTCTCATGCTCCCGAAAGCACTAAACAGTGATTGTGTATAGATCAGGTAGAATACAGTGTATCAAACTTTACATAAAAAACTTATACCTGTACTGATAGAAATCCAGTGATGGTACTGGATATCACTGTCAGTTTAATGTCAATCAGGTAGAAAAATAAAAATAACTGTGCGATCAGCGTAGTGATGCTGTCATACCTTGTAACCAGTCGACTCCCTCCTGTAAACCCTCTCCTTTCAGGGCATCAGTGGCACTAAAAACACATACGCAGGTCATTTAAGTAACTACTCTGCTTCATGACGTGCTATTTAACAAACAACAACACAGTTCAGTGTAGTACCTCAGTGAATTGTGACTGTCAGAGATTAGTTTGTAATAATTAATTTAAAACAAGTGGGGGTTCAACATTTCCTTGTGCAAGTCTCAGAAGCTATAGCAGCCTTGATGCTTCAACTCTGAACTTGTTAAAAAAATTGTGCAGTAAATTTTCTTTGAAAATAGTCACAACCTTGAACAGGAAACAACAAACCTGTCTCAATTTAGCTCTGTCGATTCAAAAACGATAGATGAGTGTTGCAATGCTTGCCCTGGAGCTCTCAGAAAACATCTGGAACTACAGCACCAATTCTCCATAATTCTCTATAAACCAACAATATTGATTAAAACTGCTCTTGATCTGACCGTTTCATTTCAAAATTACACTCCAGAAGATGAAATCAACATGAAGGAGATTGCCATGGTGGGTAAAAAGCTGCGTAAGGTGGATACAATGTGCACAGCTTAGAAAACTGTTTTGTAAGTCAAGCTCAGTTTAAAAACTGTTCACTCAAAATACAGCCGCACGGCTTTCTGGTGTCTTGGTGCAAACATTCGATTCAATGGGAGCTGATTTGAGACAACAGCAAACAGCCGGTGAAATAAAGACACAGGAAGTTGTGTCAGAGCAGATAGCTGCTCAGACAGCAGTGTCACTGCACCATCGGTTCCGGAAGCACGATCTGTACGGCAGCTCATTTACGCATGTGCAAAAAGGAGTACTTACAAGTCGCACGGATCGCCATTGAATATGCTAGAGGAAATTTTACTAGAAATAATTACTTCCAGCCTTAATTATAAAGGTGTGCTAAATTATATCCTGCAAGCTAATTTAATACAAAATATATTTATGAAACATACTACAGTATATTTATTAATATTAATTAAAATATCTCTTTCTATAAATTGATTAATTTTCTTAGACAATATTATAATTCCGTTTATGAATAAGAACCTGTTAAAATACACGACGCATGTTTAGGGTGATGTAGCGCAGCTTTACCACTGAGCGGCGCTGTTTCACCATGGAAATAACCAGTAATTTAAGCGCTTAATTTCAGTGCTGATGAAGTGTTGTGTAAATAAAAACAACCACTAGATAGAAGGCTTTGATTGTCAATCAGCTGATAGTATAATTCAGCGTCTGATGTACTGTATATAACAATTTGTTTTGCTTTAATAGATTTCCTGTTTGAATTTTCCAGGGAAGCTGTAAGGCTCTTAAGTTTTGGTCAGCAGAAATTCAATCTTCACCAGCTGGGCCAAGAGCTCGAAACAAAAGCCAAGCATCCAACTGCAGGATCTGCAGATCTGTGCCTCGTAACAAAAACCTAAGTAAATTAAGACAGTTTTTATTCACAAACGGAATTTTAACATTTTAAAGAAAGATCTATTTTAATTAATAATAAATATGGTATGTTTCATAAATATATTTTATTAATAACAAAAATGTGTTGTATTAAATTAGCTTACAGGATATAATTTAGCATATCTTTATAATTAAGGCTGGAAGTAATTATTTCTAGTACATTTATCTTAATGTAGCATATTCAACGGCAATCTGGAAGTATTTCTTTTAGCGCACGCGCGAATGAGCTGATGGTACGGATCGTGCTTCCAGAACAGATCGTGCAGTGACAGGCAGCGAGCTGATTGTCGTCCATGTTTTTTCACCCTTTAAATGATCTCCCTCATGAGAGTTTGAAGTGTTTAGTTGGTTTGACAAATCTTGTAGTCTGTTATCTCTCATCAGGTGAAGTTACGTGTGTGATTCCCAGTCTTTCATTCATCACATAAACATCTCTTAAACCAGCCCGTTAGTGTGTACTCCAAGTTTTTTCAAAATCAGTAAAGACTTAGAAAGTTGTGTAGCGTGTCCCCATGTTTCAGCATTTCTAAATCACATTGCATATACTATTTACCATTGGTTTTCCACTTTTATTATTGCTATGTATTTTGCTGATACTTATACAGTATTTGTTTTCACACACTAACCTTGTGACAAGATTTGCCAAGAATAATTATGTCCAAATTGCTTGGCTGAAGCAGACATTCTTTTATTCGACACCTCAAAAGCTCACACTGACCCACTAGAAAAACAGACGAATAAATATTCCTACATGTGGACTAAGCTGAAAAAAGTTTTGTGCAAGTTTGTACCAGATATGCCAAGGTTTGTCTTTGATGTTCTCCAAACAGAGAAGCTGTGAAACCTTCACAGAAGACAGAGCATCTCTGACGTCCATCTTGTTAGCAAAGAACAGGATGGGGATCCTCCGATGTTTAATATCTGCAGCAAAACAGACCGTAGAACATATAATGAGTAAATAATAGCAAGGCTTATCATGTCAAATAATTAATAACATAATTCTGAAACTAAAATAAATGACTAATTCTACAGCACTAATTAAAACAAATTTTAAAACACTTTACTTTGTGTTTCTTATTGTTTTTCCTCTCAGATTTATAAAGCACTTCTTATCATAATTTACAGTAACTTCAATGTTTACGCAATACTTTAATTCTGTCAATCTCAAATCAATGAGCTCAAAAGCAGCCACAAATAAATAGTTAAAAAAAAAAAAACATAACTCAAGCTTACCAGGATGATTTAGTAAAGTGTCCAGTTCTTCTTTGGCCACAACCATTCTGAGTTTGTCTGCACTGTCTATGACAAAAATAATAGCCTGACCTTCCCTAAGAAGAGATCGATGATGTTAATGTTCAAATCAGCACAAGAAAATTGCTTAAAAAAAAGATTTTGTCTTAATCCATGCAGACTCACTTGTAGTAATGTTCCCAAAGGTTTCTGTATCTGCCTTGACCGGACATGTCAAAGACTGTGAAGGAAAGACTTAAAATAAAACAATAAAAAAAAAAAAAAGATGAATCCTGTACATTTTCAATAACAATGAAAATATGAAATGTATTAAATATGCCACACATTACTTAGTAGAATATACTGAATAGAAAAGTACAAAAAGGTGGCATGTGTTTAGATTCTGACTGAAGTGAACTGTGTTGAGATGAGCAGTTACCTGGACGTCTTGAACTTCTCTATACTGAAGCCAATTGTTGGAACAATGTCTTGTACCTGGGCCTGAAAAAAAGAAAGCAGATTTAAGTAGGTTTAAAAAGAGCCAATGTTAGAAGCATATATTTATGTAACACTTGTGGACTTGTGCAGTTAATTACAGAACAAATTCTGCACATGACACACTGTAATTACAGAATAATAAAAGCAGGAACATAGAAGAGCAGATAGAAACATCAAAGTAACCTGTAATAAATAATAACAGTGCATACATATCACTGCACTATTAACAAGAGAACTTACATTAGAAGGCTTCAGTTTGTTGATGATGGTGGTTTTTCCACTGTTGTCCAGACCAAGACACAGCACATTCACCTCCTTCTTTAACCCCAGCCATCCAATCAACTTGTCAAACAGTCCCATTGGCTAACCAACAACCATCAGCTGGGAAACTTCAAGAAACAGATAAAAAATTAAAAAATAAAAGAAGAAAAAAAATAAAAAAATAAAATCACTATAAGTGAAGCAGAACATTCAGAATAATGAGATGTTTTTATATATGTTCAACCCTTTCCCCTAATCTTTATGGACAATATCACGTCCTACAGGGTAGATGGAAAGATAAAATTGTAAGAACTTAATACTGTATAAATGTAAGAGCTACATTAAAGTCTAACTAACCTCTAATCAGTGTGGATTTTTTCGAGGTAAAATGATAACCATTCTAAATGATATTGTTCCAGATGTTCCTAAATAAACACCACATTGACAGTATTTATTTATTTATTTATTTATTTATTTATTTATTTATTTATTTATTCATTTTATAATAACAAAGACACAGTAAAAAATCAATACACAGATAACAAGTTAAA
>JARVGV010000645.1:6695612-6710489 GCA_031762435.1 Hypsolebias longignatus | reverse complement strand
TGGGTCGCTTTTATTTATTTTTACACAAATGTATTGTTTACGTGGCATATTTTCAAAATAAACGTTTTATAAGTCTTATTTTGTGTTTTTTGTACCGAAAAAAACCTGAACCGAACCCTCCTTGTAGTTGAACCGAACTGAAATGTGATTTTAGCGTACCGTTACACCCCTACTTCTTTGCCTTAATAAACGCCTCAGGTAACGCCATGAGCTTCACTACCTCCACCATTACAGCTATGTTGTTTGTTTGTTTGTCAGAGAGCCAGAGTCAGAGTCAAGCCCCCCGTATACTTCTGCGTACGTCCATACGCGTGTCCGTACGCGTGTACTGTACTCAGAGAGTTCAGCCCTACACTTCGACGTACGTTCTCGCGTACATTCTCGCGTTTTCACACCGAATTCTTGATGTCATTTCCTTAATTTCGTCAAGTTCAGACAGCTCCACAGACAAGGAGCGTTTACCTACGGGAAAATTGAGGTAGCTGATTGGTCAATTGCTGACACGCCTACTGAATTTATTGACAGGTCGGGAAAAAAAAGGCGAGGGCTGTTGTTAATAAAAAGTTCTTAAAAAACAACAACAAAAAAAAAAACACAGGGAGCACTGGTCCTGCAGCCCACACATCAGACCAGCACATCAGGAAATCTCCAGAACCTCCCGGAGCCACGCTGGACCTGAGTTTAATTCGATCGTGATAAATTTGTTAATTTCTCATCATTTCAGTCATGGAGTCAACGGAGGAGGACGAGACCACTGCCTTTTGGCAAAAAACAAAAGAAAAGGCCAACTCAGGGATGAAGAAGGGGAATTTAATACATTGGTGTTGCATACAAAACAGTCCGGTGCCGGGCAGTTTATTGTGCCGACACTGCGTTTGCATACGCGGTCGTAAAAATTTAGCTTTGCGCGAACATGCCCTGCGGGGGTACTCTTGTACCTCTGCGTACGGACGGCGTAGCTCTGCGTATGGACTAACGCAGAGCTATACGGGGGGGCTTCAGAGTCCGAGAGTCTTTATTGTCATTCGCACCACATGCGGTACATGTGATGAAATGAGATTATGTACACAGGGTCCCAGTTACATCCAACAATAAAATGTAGAAGAAAAACAGTATTAAGATCTAAGATATGAACTAAGAAATCACCAACTAAAAATACACTAGGCACTAATATCATAGAAAAACATTTCTCCAAACAGCAGCACGAACATGAGTCTGTATGAGCAGATAAACACAGCAACATGAAACAGATTATGTATATGATGCAGGTTTTTCATGGAGAATTAAATGCCAACAAACGAGATGAAAAATGCTCATACTGTATTTATAGTTATTATGTTACACTTCAGCCCTTTCATCGTAGTGAAACAATAGTTTACCACAGATGCCACTCTGAAATGCTTGAATGCATAAAAATGAAAATGCAGCATCATCAACAGCTGCTTCAGCTATTGATGATCAGTGGGAAACATCTTGTTGGTCTACTTACAAACAGATAATAAAAGGCTAATTATTTTGGTCAAAGACGACTGTGCAACATATTTTATCTATATAAACCACGAGATGGAGATTGATGTTAAAAAGTGTTTGCTTTAGTGCAGTTCAGTGCTCGCTTCCAAACGGCCAAGCTCCATTTACAAGACCACAACATACACTCAGATTGTGTTTTAGAGTTGCCTGACTTGTACCACGTCTTTTTATTTTTTAATTTTTTTTTACAAACACTATGGTGTGCTTTTAAAAAGTCAGTCTCTGAAAATTTTGTAAGATTATTATGAAATAAAAAATATACATAAATACTGCAATGCGGCAACACAGTTCAAATCAGAAACTTAAAGACCTTATCAAAGTTTAAAAGGAAAGGTTTAGGTTGATTTACACCTGCAGAACCTTGTTTGGTCCAGATTTCTTGATACAAACTGAAATTTACTTGATTTGAACCAAAACCTGAGTTTTAGACAGAACATGTTAAGGATGATTTGGAGTTTTGGATGAAAGCTCATGCTACATGCTCTCAGCAAAACCAGAAGAAGCAAAAAACTACACATCAGTAAAGCTAAGGAGCATAGATAAAAAGTATAGAAAGTTAGAAGAAATATGAGTTTGAATGTCCATTTGCACCTGGACAGGTGACTGATGGATGAACCTCTCAGCCAACTGCAGGGGAGAAGACTCCAACAATCCATCAACAAGCCCAACCAACCACCAATCACTCTGCAGGGTGGAGCAGCATCCACCCTCGCTTTGGCTGGACACTTGCACAAACGCACACTTCCACACAAACAGGCTGACAGATGCACACAAAATGAAGCGTGCAGAGTTTGGGTAATGAAACACAAAGCTCTCTCCTAAGATGAACTTCCATGGTTTTGTTGTCATTTTTTTTAAACTTTTCAGACTTTTCCCAGCTCCCTGTTCTTTTCCTACCATATTCCCAGGCTGTCCCACTGCAGAGCCTGTGTTTTCAATAGAGAATCATGTCGGACATAACCCAAACCAGAACCTGACACTGTAGCTACAACCACAGGAGACAGACAGTGGGAGACTTCAGGGACCAACACAAATCCAGGAGGCATGTGACCCCTCTCTCTTTTCCAAATTCTCTTTTTTTTTTTTTTCAGTTTTGTCTATCTGTTATTTTGATTTTGGTCTTTCTTTAACTCTTGCTCCTCTGTGGTGGTATGTGGTACGCCTCAGACTATTGTCTCTCAAATGTGGAAGTTTTCCTAAATCAACTCCAGTGTGTTATGGAAAATCAGACAGGCCATGGTTTTTCACATTTTTGTTTCTTTTTTAAATTTTTATAAATGGCTCAACTTTTTATTTATAACTAAATGCAGAGGGCTGTATTTGCCTTGCTCTTTTTTGATTTTCTCAATAAGCTCCTCAAAAATAGTGTTGTCAAAAGGAAATTATTGTTCAAATTCAGGCTAATGCCACTGTTTACATCCTTTAGTTTGCGAGCTAGCGATATCGTACAGAACACAAAGTTTGGCTCAATACAGTACTCTTTTTTTTCCCAACAGAAAAATATTCAACTAAACATTTAGACCTTTCTTAGAAAGACAACAATGTCATCAACAAATCTTCAGACTTACTTTCGCTTTATAGATTTTATTTTTATGCTGATAAAAATGACATATGTTCTCCACTGATGACAGGAGGTTTGGCACACAGCTAAACAAATACATAAATATTCTCTCCTTTCACATACAACCAGTGTGAGCATCTTCTGAGCAAACACGGTTCTCAAGTCTAAAAAGGTTAAGTCTGGTCCTCTGGACATTCACAAAACAAAACAAAACAAAACAAAAAAGTAGAAACATTTCGACGTTTGTCCGAAAGAGTTCTTCAGTCTGTTGTTCTGTTTTCTTTAACGAGACATAAAGAGAAGCGTGGGGGCAAATTACCATATTTATTGCCCTATAAGTCACAGTTTTTTTGCATTATTTACATGCCCTGCAACTCATCGGCTGAAGCCACGTATTTATGGACCCCCCCCCCCCCCCACACCATATTTATAAAAAAAAATTTGAGGGCTGAGATATGACCGTTTTCATTAATTCTGACTGAAACAAATTGAACAGTACCATTTTCAGCCACTAGATGGCAGCAGAGTAGTAAGGCATGTTGTTGTACCATGTAACAGGTAAAAGTGGCTATAATGACAAATTCAAAAAAGTTAGACTGAGACACACCTTTACTATAAAGTTGAGCAAACAAATAATTGTGCTTAGGTGTTTATCTTGTTAAATTTGGAAGAAATGAACAGCGGCTCATCCCTCTGCGGGTGCCCACTTACACAAATCGGGTTTTGAAATGCTGCTGATTTGACCATCAAAGTGCATTTATTAAGCAAAAGTTAGACTGAGACGCACATTTACTTTAATTTCAAGCAAACAAATTGTTTTTAGGTGGTCATCTTGCAAAGTTTGCACAGCGACTCGTCTCGTGCATGCGTTTACTTCAGTTTATCGAGTTTTGAAAAACAGCTAATTTGACCATTAAAGCAAAGTTCAACTGAGACACAACTTTATTATAATTCTGAGCAAATAAATAATTGTTTTAGGTGCTTCTCTTGTTAAATTTTGATGAAATGTGCAGAGTTCCTCCTTATTTTTTCCTCCCTGTCTGCGTGCTCCTGGGAGCACCGAGGCAGCCAATATTTTTTGAAATACAGTTGATTTGACTGTTAAAGTTATTTTATTAAGCAAACATTAGACTGAGACACACCTTTACTATAAAGTCCAGCAAACAAATAAATGTTTTTAGGTGTTTATCTTGTAAAACTGAAGAAATGAACAGCGGCTTGTCCCTGTGTGCGTGCATCTTTACGCAAATCAGGTTTTGAAATACAGTTGATTTGACTGTCAAAGTGCATTTATTAAGCAAAAGTTAGACTGACACACATTTACTATAATTTCGAGCAAACAAATAATTGTTTTAAGTGTCAATCTTGTTAAATCCTTGTTAAAGTCCTCCCATGCACTCTCCCACAGTCGCCATTTGGCAGCCTATCGATTTTTGGCACAACACAAGCCCACATTTCCGGGTTGTCAGCGGTTACGTGAAACAAACACGATGCATCATCGGTGACGCATAATAGATGCAACGTATACAGCAAAGCGACATATTTATGGATTGTTTGAAATTTTTAGACAAAAATGGACTGATGCGACTTATAGGGGCGGTGCAAGGTATACGGTGGAAAATGAGGTATCTAAACGAAAAGGCAGTGCCTCCCATGAGACCACAGCCTCAGACATCTCCGTCTCCCCATGTCTGTCTGTTTGTTTTACTTGGACAGACTGTACTGAAATGCAATTTTGTTATGTTTCAGTGCAATGACAGTAAAGCTGATTCTGAAACTGATGTTTTGTTATTTATACAACTCTGGCTTGAGACGCTGTCCCCATTACATCTTAAACAGTTGAGTTTGTTACATGTATCAGATCTAGTTTATATAGAAAATTTATAATTGCATGATAGATTTACTTATAACTTTTCATCCTTTTGAATTTCACCATCTGCTGTTATGAACAAAACCTCAACTTTTCAAAGTAGGAAAAAAAAATAGCCGTATAGATTTTTATTTCCCTTCTTGTGTTGCCCTTTCTGTAAAGTTGAAAAACTAGTTTAATTTAACATTTATTAGTGTTTAACGACCAGTCATTGTCATTCATTTTAAAGGTAAATCACTCATTCAAAATAAGTTTTAAAAAGTAAAAACACCTCGCTCCGCAGAACCCAAGGTCGGTGACAGACAACTTTTGGCTTCTTTGGTTTCTGTTGTCATACTTCTGGTAATTTGATGCAATGTTTGGAAACCGAGCTGCTGACAGGCAGGGTGGATCTCAGTTTAACAGTGTGTGGATGCATGTGTGTGTGTAAGTTTGTATGTGTTTTGTCTCCACGTGACGTGATCGGTCAGCAATGATGGCGTCACTGCAGCAACCAGGGTGTGGGAGCCCACTGTCCACACACACATTTGGACTTTTTTGTCCTGGTTTCTGTCGGTCATCTCACTCTTCTGATGTTATGAGAGTGAATTGATGGGTGGAGGAGGCTTATATGAAACACACACAATCTGGAGGGGTGTTAATGATGAATTATGGGTTTTTAATGTCTGACACGGCATCTGATCCAGAAAGAAAAGTTAGGTCACATAGCCATTAATCAAAAAAAATAAATAAATTAAAAAATCACTGTAAATCTGCATGTGTGTGTGCATGCATCTCACTTGTGATGCCTGCGTCCGCACAAAAACAATTCCCCCTAGGCATTAGATACACACTGTTGCTGCTTGTGCAACTCAAACACAAACAGCATTTAAAGCAAACTGAGAGAAATTAAGAGAACTGGAAACAAAACGCTGTAACTTCACAGAAAGTGTTCTGAAGAGGAGGTGAAGATAAATAGAGAAGGAAAGTGATGCAGATAATGACTTCCATATGAGAATGTCAGAGTGTTTTCCTGCTTGCTTCTTGGTGTAATCACATCAGCAGTTGGGCTGCGTCCAACTTTTCATAAATGCGAAGTATGCGGAGACTTTTACGATCCAACTTCCTTTACATAAACACGCCTTAGAAAAACAACTCAGCTGGATGTGACTGTGTGAGAGCTTTGTGGGGGAAAGTGTGTATATAAAAATATATTTATGCTTGTGTGTGTGGTATTCTGTTAGAGTGCTGACATGCTTTGGGTACAGCCACACGTGTGTAGTTTAGATGGTTATTTCTACACTTCAAAAGATCTGAACTATCACTTCAAAACATGATAAAACAGCTGCTGAGTATGGGGTGCCATTTGTAAAGTTACACAGTCAAAAATTAACAGCAATATTTTAGTTTATTTGGCTTTTCATAAGAATTTTTTTCAGTCATATTTTTACCATGTTATTAATACATTTATAAATGTCATAGTTCCAAACTAAATATTTAATTTACAAGCTAAATATATAGTTTAAAACTAAACAGTTAACTTGCGAGCTAAATGTTCAGTTATCAAGCGAAATATTTAGTTCCACACTAAATATTTAGTTTACAAACTAAATGTTTATGTCCAAGCTAAATGTTTAATTTACAAACTAAATATTTAACTTGCAGGTTAAATATTTCTTTAGCAAGCTTAATATTTAGCTCCACACTAAATATTTAGTTTACAGACTAAATACTCAACTTGCAAGTTAAATTTTTAATTAACAAGCTAAATATTTAGCTCCACACTAAATATTTAGTTTACAAACTAAATATTTAGTGTGGAACTAAATATTTAATTTGCAAGCTAAATATTAAGTTTACAAACTAAATATTTAACTTGCAAGTGGATTTTTTAGTTAGCAAGCTAAATATTTAGCGCCACATTAAATATTTATTTTACAAGTTAAATAATTAGTTTGTAAACTTAATATTTAGTTTGTAAATAAAATATTTTGTTAGTGTACTAAGACATTTATAAATGCATGAATAACATGGTGAAAATATAGCTTTAAAAAAAAGTTTTCTTATGAATGGCTGAATAAACCAAAACATTGCTGTTAATTTTTTGACTGTGTAAGTTTACAAATAGCACCCCATTCTACAGACGAGCAAAGTGGACGTAATGTCCTGCCACATGACTGTGTGTCTCATAAAATCACCGATTTATATGAAAATCCCCGAAGAAAATCAGTGGCTGTACAATTCAATTAAAACATACTTTACATAATACAAAACTTTACATCTACAGCTGATTAAGTTTTGGAGTCATCTCAATTCAACTGGCCACCAGCTGCAACTCAGCCGATTCTACAGACACTGAGCTAAAATTTGATGTGGTAGTAGCTTAATGTGGTACACAACAAAAACTTGGAGCACAACACATGAAGGCTAGCCGTAAATTCAACATGGCAGACTCACCCAGCTGCAGCCCATCGCTCATCAGCCAGCCGATCCAGATATAAGGCCCTCAGCCCTGGGCTCTCCCCGTTTGCCAGCCACGCCGCATCCCACCGCCTCCCCATCTCCACCCGATGTCTGGAGGTCTTCGGGTCTACTCTCCTTCGCCCTGACTCCACCGCCTAGGTTCGGGTCCCGGGGGAGGATTTCTGCAATCCATCTCCCTACGCCAGACTTGCATGCTCACAGCGGTTCGGCATGCATGTCCCCACCGGGGCCCGAGCGCCAAAGAACTCTCATCAATAAAACACTCTAATTGTCTTCCGGTCTCTTTGTGTGAGTCTCTCCAGGTTGAAATTGCAACACATATTTGCTTAAACTTTAGCAATGCATGTTGGAGTTATTGTTTGTCTGTTAGCAAAATACATTTTGAACTATTGCGACAAATTTTAATGAAACTTACAGTGATGATTGGATGTGCATCTACAACTGATGAACTGTTGGAGTCAACCCACTTCAAAATGGCCACCACAGCTAACCATGATTTCCCCACATAAAAATGCTTATAACTCAAACAAGTTAGCAAACACTGAGATGAAGTTTGGAGTGGTGTTAGGTGAGAGTGACCAAAACACCTACAGATTTGTCATTTCTTCATCTAAAATCTGACATGAACTGTGGAGTGAAACACTTCAAGGAACGCTAGGCCTTTAATTATTTAAGTTAAAATGTTATATACACATCATCACTTTGAAAATAACCAAGATGATGAAATGCACCTATTAAACATTTAAGAGGAGAAAGGATTAGTTTCATCCAAACACCGAAAGACAAAGCTGAGTTTTACCAGAGTGGGAAAAAAGCCAATTTTTTTTCTCGCCTCAGCTCAGATTAATCTGCTTTGCTACCCATCCCTCTGACATTTAGGACTTTCCCGCGCTCCACGGTGCTTTCTCATTTACTCCACTGTTCTGCAGTTCCTCTGCTAATTTCCCCTCCTCTTCTCCACTTATTGTCAATGACTAAGGTTTTAATGATTACATCTGGCGGTGCCACAAATTAATTCCTGCCTCTCTGGCAAAAAGCTGCTCTCCACCTGATTATGCAAAGCAGGCCTACATTCGCTCCTTTTGAAGTGGAGGCAAAGCTGCTTAGAGATTCTCCCCTTGAGGAAACACTGCAATATGGAGAACATCAACAAACCAAGGGTTCACACAAAGGTCAGCGATATAGTTAACCCCAATGAAGCTCCACTTCATCTCCACGTCACCACTTTGAATTTGTCTTACTGTTGGGGTGGTGTAATGATGTGCATGTTATCGGGTATGAAGCTATTTTCCAGGCACGAAAAAGTAGAGAAAAAGTAGGACAGTGCATAAAAATAGCCATATAAGTGCACCAAATATCACTCGTGTCTATATGACCAAGAAGAGCATGAAACCGGCAGAAAGCTTTTGCAGCTTCCCTATTTCAGAAATCATATCTGTGACTGTCTCTCATGAGGTTTCTCACATTTGGGAGCAGTACACCAGTTTCCACACGAAACCGTCTTCACAACTGAATGTTTTTCAGCGTGAAACACTGAAAAGATCAACCTGAGCATCGCTGCATGTATTTACTTTCATTGTCCCCTTGTTTCTGATCGGAGCAATTACAGACTAATGAAAAGCTGCAACGCTGCAATGAAACTGTGTCTACTTTTTGCTCAAGCACGACACGAGCAGTCCTTCAAGGTAATGATCCACTGCAGGTGATGATACGGCTGTCTCAATCACACCGTGAGGAGGTACAGTGTGATAATGGAGCTGTCAGATGGAAGATTGCTTTCAGCAAGAATTTAAAAAAACTTGTTCAATTAAACTCGTGAAGCAAAGAAAGAGCCAAAGTCTTAATTATGTCCAAGAGAAAAATGGTCCTGTTTCTTTAATCAGTCGTTATTTTTGATGTACTAGTTTGAAACAAATACTGGCTGAACAGAACATATTGGCCGTGGATAATTACAAAAAAGTTCAATGATTAGCTTAAAGGTACTCCTTGCAATGTCATAAAGACAAATAAAAAAACATATTGTAAGAAAAATCCACATTTTTCTCCATATAAAATTGTCCTTACATCAAATATTTGTAAGCAAAACTAATTATTGGATGCCAACTGCCACTCAAGTTTGCTTATGACAGCAAAGTGACTGAAAATAGGCCAGCGGTGGTGATGTTCCTGGAAGAACCATTTGGGATGAAGAAGTCTGACGATTTGGATGTTGGTTTATTGCTTTAAGTCAAGTATGCAAATGGGTTTTTAAACAAGCTCAATTGAAATGGACTTGAAAATTCACCCATTTGTCTGAAAATTTAACCAGTAAGACAAATTTGTTCAGGTGCTACAAAATGACACTCCAATATCACCTTTTCTACGCATATACTGTATTTTCCGCCGTACACGTCACACCGCCCTATAAGTCGCATCAGTCCAAATACTGTATGTCTAATACTGTAAAGTGAAAAAAAAAAAAACATAAGTACATTGGTTCGCCATATAAGTCGCATCTACTAAGTGTCACCGCTGACACGTCGTAATTGTTATGAGTCACCACTGACACCCGTAAATGTGGGCCGATGTGCCAAAAATCGATTGACTGCCCAATGGCGGCTGCGGGAGCGTGCAAGGGAGGACTCGCTGTGCATTTCTTCAAAATTTTACAAGATAACCATCTGAAGACAATTATTTGTTGGCTCGACTTTCTGGTAAAGGTGCGTATCAGTTGAACTTTTACTTAATAAATGCACTTCATTGGTCAAATTAGCTTCATATCGCCGGGGTGGCGCAGCGAAATGAAGCTAATTTGATGGTTGCTCCAGGTGAGTTGAAGGTGGCAGGCTATGGCAAGCCAGTTGTGTCATTAATAGCCACTTTTACCTAGTACATGATACAACAGCATGCCATACACCTCAAGTGTGGCTGAAAGTGTTAAGTGTTCAATATTTTCAGAATGAATTAAATATCTCAGCCAAAAATTGGTTAATAAATACAGGAAAAATCCATAAATAAGTCGCTTCAGCATAGAAGTTGCAGGGAATGCAAATTATGCAAAACAAGTGACTTATAGGCTGAAAAATACAGTACCTATTTTAACACCAAGGACGTGCAACTCCAAATTCTGAATTCTCTCAGCCAGAAAAACTATTTCTACTGCAGTCAAGTGAAGCAACCTCTGCCATTCTACACTTCTCTGCCATTTTCTTTTACCTACACAGAATACGGCCAGCGTAATGTAGGTTAGTCTCAGGATTTGTGCGGACCGACCTGAGTGATTTGTTCATATTGAGTGCGCACTCACATTTCAGAATTACATTTGAGGATATCTGGAACACTTCTGGAGTAAACTCCTTTAAACTGCTCCATTTGATGTAGTTCTTGATGACCTTGTTTGATTTTACAATATTTTGAATTTGCTCATATTAAAAAAAATGGAAACATCGTGTTAAAAATGTGAGAAAGAACTCAACTGAAAACTCAGTCGTCTGTGGAATAAACCAGTTTCTGATCTTACCAAATGAAACTTATTGTTTACTTTACTCATTCCAGCAGGATCACGTGCCCCTTTAGCCAGAGAAACCTTTTAGCGTTTAAGCTAGCTGTAGTTTAGCACATAATGTTGCTAAATATTAAAGAACAATAGATTTTTATGACAATTTTCAGCTATTTTTAAATACAATCACAATCCTACTCTTTTATCCAATAATTTTCACCAATGTCTCGTTTTATTGGGATGCTTTATGAAGCATAAAATGTATCAATGATTAAAAAGTAATGACATGCATCTATGTCCGGTTTAACATAAAATAACACTCTTTGTATTAGGATACCAAGAAAACATTAAGACTAATGTATTGGCTTGACCAATATGAGCCTTTCTATGAACAATACTGGGACTGATCACTAGAAATCAGGGCAGTCAAAACACATCAACAATTCCTTTTTTTCTTTGGTTAATATGTACAGTATTTTAATTTAACAAAAATAGAGCAATAATTGCTAAACTTAAATAAACACAGGGCGGCACGGTGGCTCAGTTGGTAGAGCTGTTACCTCTGCAAAGCTTTGATTTAAAAAATGACACATTTACAGTTCCAGTTTTCAGGGAGCTGTACGTATGTGTCGTCCCCGACAAGTTGACATCCATAAAGTCCTGCTGCTGATAGTGTCCTCTGTATTTTCTGCAAACTGAACTTCACAGAGATTGTGGCGAGTACAGTTTCATTACACCTATGCCCTTTGGATAAAAATAAATACTCTATTTTCTTCTAATTCGAGACAGAAACATTGGTCCCCAGGTCTTGCCTGGCTGAGGAACCACTAGAATTCCCAGTCTGCTGCTCAGAGACAACAGGGACGGGTTTGGATGTGTCTGTCCACGGGCAAGATGAGGACTAAACGTGAAGTATTTTGATAAAGGGATGGCGATCTCCTCCCACAGATCTTCAAGTTCAGCTTCAGGAAAGTCGTTCAGCACCGTCTCGACAACAGCACGGTTCTCAAAGCTCGACAGTGTGCAGGTTGAATAAACCACAACACCCCCTCGACGCACTGCAGATAGTGCAGACCTACAGGGAGCGAGTAAACACAGCACTTTATGAAAAGAATCTTTAAAATGACACTGCATTGATTTTACAAATGGCACAGCTTCCATTTGACTCTTAGCTGCTCTGAAGCAGATAAACAGCTGTAATTATGCTAAAATCCAATAAAACAAAATTAACATCATCTAAATACACAAGAATGAACGATTTTTTAATATAATTGTTGTAAACGAAGGAGGAAAATGTCAATTATCTAAGCATAATTAATATATTTTTTTAAGTTTATTGTTTGATGGAGGGTTTACCTGAGGAGCTGAGCCTGTAGCACAGGCAGCCTGGCTCGGTCCTTCAGCCTCTGTTCCCCCTGCTGCTGAGAACCAGAGTACAGCCAGCTTCTGTCATTAGAACAAGGAGCATCAACCAAAACCTGCGAAACACACCGAATGGAATGTGAGCAAATAACAAGAACAATTCAGAATTATGGAGAAGTTAAAGTCAACAGAGAAAACGGGGAAAATATTTTTTAAACCCTGAGTCACAGTAGCAGCAGGTTAAATAAATAAAGAATGAAAACTGATTATTGGCAGTAAAAACTGCATCTGTACAGAAAAGTAACCCAGACAAGCAAAGAACTTGTATAACCTTGATTTGTGACCTTGAAGCTGGAGTGATGAAAAGTGTATGTGACACTTTGTCAGAAGTTATGTGCGAGACAAGAGAAAGATTACAGACGGAGAGACGAATGGGGACTACAGTAGTCCCTCGCTACTTCGTGGTTCGCTTATCGTGGTTTTTCAAAATAAGAGTGGACATAACTGGTTGATTGATGGATGAACCATGGGGTTGTTTAAAATACATTATTTTAAATGATTTTGCAGCATGTGCACAAGTGCAGGGGGAGCGCCCTCCTGCAGCTGATCAGCTGATCTTCTCTGCTGCGCACACATTTCTCCTGCATTGGCTTTGTGAAGGTTAACCCTTTGTTGTCCAGATGCACCGATCGACATTTGTCTTCCAACTTAAAATGCAAAGTATGTCACATTGTAAAATCGTCACAATCACAAAATATAAAAGTGTTCAAATTTATTTTTTTAATTACAGTATTTTAGAACTTCTATGTTCAGTTGTCCCAGTGTAATTGATCAAGAAGTACATTTCTGCTCCGTGCTGCAGAGCTGCGATGAGGTCCTGCTGCACTTCTCTTCTCTACAATTAAATTGTTGTTAAGGAGAAAGATTGGGAGTAACAGGAGTGATTGCAGCCTGGCGCATGTCGTGACAAAGTTTAGTGAACTTGGACTACTCTGTCCCTACTTGGTGGTTTTTCTCTTATCACGAGTGGGCGTGGTCCCTAAGACCCGTGATAAACAAAAGACTATTGTACAGTATACCATAATACATCCAACTTCGACGGGCCTATAAAAACTGTTTGCTGGCCAAGCCTTGAGTCTATCTGTTTTACCTGGAGAACAGTTTTATTGTTTTGGGCTCTGACAAGATGTTGAATTAAATATTGACTGACTCAGCATTCCAGGTCACACTTTCAATCGAGTGAAGTGTAAGAAATTTCTCCTGGTCCTTCACTTCACATACCGTCCTATGGTTTTTGCTAAGATGGCCGCGCTCGCCGGCGCAGCAGCTTCACAGGCTCCCGGTGAAAACCCAGTTTTTATTAGTTTTGAAATCGGCTCCAAGCCCGATTCCGCGCGCTTTAAGCATGCGAATTATAGCCAAACCAAATTTACGATAGTGGTATTAATGAGTAGTATTAATGAATAGTCCCAAGTGAAAAACAGAAGGTACACCTCCACCTCGACCAGTTTTTCTAGGAACTGTCTAAATAAAGGTTGAATGAAAATCAACAATTGTGGTTATCTGAATCTCTCCCCAGCTGGCCTTGGAACAAGTTGACATCAATTTATCATGGGAAATATGTAAACTAAGGAAAAGCTTCGTCTATCTCACTCCACCCCCCCCCCCCCCCCTCCCCAGCCCTGGCTGACCATCATCTCATCTTATCAGGACAATGGACTTTCTGTTAGTGCATCATGGACAGCCTCATCGTAAATGCATATGTACGTGTTCATAAATGTGCTTTAGCTGGCAGAGCTTCTCTGATGTCTTAAATCTTGGCCTGTAAGGACAAAATGTGAAGAGATCTTTTTTTTTTTTTTTTTTGTAATTGCACTATGCCGCTCCTCATGGGTTTGTCCCTTTTTGTATCTAAAAAAACATGTATTCTGAATAAGAATAATAAGGCCGCACTTTAAAACAGCAGCTTCATGCACTCCGTCTGTCTTTCGGACGGCTGTAAATTCTCGTTGTATCTTGGCGCAATGATAATAAAGCTTATTCTGATTCTGAAAGAAAAGTGGCCAGAAGAGTTCAAGTCCCATTTGGGGTGCCACTTTTCTCCGTGCAGAGTGGAGATCAGCTGATCAGCTGCAGGAAGAAGCTTCTCCCACAGCTGTGGGCTGCACACTGGTGCTAAATAATTGATTTTAAATAAAAATTCCATGCCGATCGTGCGGCTCATCCATCATTCAGCCAATTGTGTGTCATGTCCAATCTTACTTTGAAAAACCGCGATAGAACAAGTCCGTGAAAAACGAACCGTGAAGTAACGGGGGACGTGAATGTTTTTGTTCAGTGGCCTGAGACAAATTCTGTAGTGATATGGTGCTATATAAATACAGTAAACTGAAGTGAATTGAAAGAAAAGAAATTATCCAGGTAGATAACAACAAAAAAGGTTAAATCGTTAAAGAGGAACTAAACCCACGGTGAAACGGTAGCTCCGCCCGAGATGAGATTCAAAAACTGCAAAGTGGGCGTGCCGAGAGACACCAGCGAAAGGAGGGGGAGGTGGACTCACAAGACTAAGCTAATAATAAATATACCGCCAACCCGGAAATGATGGCGATC
>JARVGV010000645.1:6641261-6655686 GCA_031762435.1 Hypsolebias longignatus | reverse complement strand
TGCCATGTGCTTTCGGTTTCGAGTTACGGCTCTAAATCCGGACTTACGGCGCCACGTGCGTTCGGCTCCGACTTACGACAGAATCGAGTTACGAACCGTTCTTAGGTCCGGAACCCGTTCGTAAGTCGGGGACTACCTGTACAATAAACCATGAGTTTAAAGCTAAACCTTTAGAGTAGTAAAGGTGAACTTATCTTAAAATTCAATGAATGAAAAAAAAAACAAAATAGATTCTTGTGAAAGTTTGTGCTCCTCTGTTCTTATTTTAATAAGATTTAATTTGCACAACAAACAGAATCTTTACAATCAAACTGTAAATTACATAAAACTAATGTAATTAACACCAGCTCAAGCGAAGTAAAGACCTTTAAACTTTTATTTATATTTCTCAGCAACATTCAGTAAAGTACCGAGAACCATTTTAAAGTATACAACAGGGACAAAGGAAAACTTTAAATTATTGAGCGACTGAGTTGGTGTTTCGGAACAGGAGCGAGGGTCTAGCAGATGGACGGCTCGTCGACGGCGGCGGCTCCCTCCGTCAGCGCCTTCACACACTTGGCCATGGTCTGGGAGGCCCGGCTGATGGAGTCTGGACAGAACAAACACGTTTCAGAGGAGCGCCTCGTGGTTTGGTTCTGAATGTGGACCCGTCTGAAAGAATTACCAGTCATGTAGAAGTCCTTCGCTACGAGCTGAGGGGGAACCAGAGGAGCCGATATGAGGTTCTGGTTCACGGTCTGGAAAGAGAGGGAACGGTTAGGACCGGAGATCCTGGTGAAGCTTCAGAAGAGGAAACAGACGTGCGCACCGAAGCGAGTTCGTTGGCCTGTTGGAAGTAGTTCGCCTCCTCCACATCGTTGTAGCGAACCAGGTTGGGGGAGACCTCTGAGAGTCTGATTCGGACCTCATCCAGAGTGTTGTACGGCAGCGTCACACCAGCCAACTGCAACAAAAGGTACAACTCTGAACCTTCTTCTGACCCCACGACCCGTAACGTTTGTTCTTCTGGTCGAGTTGTGTCGGACCTCAGATACAGCTCTGATGATCTTCCAGTCCTCCCTGGCCAACCCAGGAGGAGTGACGGCTACCCTGGTGTGCTGGCTCCGCCCCTCCGTGTTCACATACGTGCCGTTCTTCTCCGTGTATGCAGCACCAGGTAGGATAATGTCTGCCATCAGTGCTCCTACGTCACCGTGATGACCTGAACACAGGTGTCCAGTAATGACCACCTGTACGGGACAGGTGTGTGTGTGTTGGGTCAACGTGTGCACTTGTGTGAGTACCCTGGTAGATGACGAGGCAGTCTTTGGGCAGGTCGGCTCTGGTGATGCAGCCGGCGTCGGCTCCCAGCAGGAACAGGACTTTGGGCGGGTTCTTCCGGATGAGGTCCACTCCGGCCTTGTAGCCCAGATCCAGCGCAGCCACTTGACTGGCCACTCTGAAACAGGAGTGGAAACTTCATCTGGAGGAGCCTCACAGAGACGTCTGTGATGGCTTTACAACTCAACGCCGACTGCAGCTTGTTTTACACAAACACTGACTTCCATGTGTCATTTAAAAATGCACGACATGTAAAGAAAAGAAAATTAAACAAAGCCCAACAATTAGCATAGAAGCTAACTTAACACTGAAAACGTCAAGGACTATTGTTTTTCTTTTACATTTTACTGTTGGATGTAACTGGGACCCTGTTACATCATCTTGTTGCATCACATGTACCACATGTGATGCAAACGACAATAAAGACTCTGACTGATGAAAAATATATAAAACACAACTTTAACAAAACGTCTTTACTGCGGGAAGCTACAGAAAAAAGAAAGACGAGGCAGTAAAAGAAGCAAGAAAGAAAGAAGGCAAGAAAGAAAGAAGGCAAGAAAGAAAGAAAGAAAGAAAGAAAGAAAGAAAGAAAGACAATAAGCTAAGAAAAAAGTCAAGACACAAAAATAGGCAAGAAAGAAAGAAGTCAGACAAGAAAGAAGGCAAGAAGGCACAAAAGCAAGAAATAAATAAAGAAAGTTTTCTACCCTGTTTAGCTTCTGAGATCAGATGAGAACAGGTGAGTTCAGGTGGTATAAGCTCTACTAGAACAAACGGCGCTGCAACATGTTCGTCAATGTGTCACCACAGATTAAATCAGAACCTAAAAATAAGAGCATCTTCAACAAATGGAGCCAGATATTTGCTGATCTGTACCTGTGAAGGACATTGAGGACCTTCCACCCGTCCTCCACTCCACTGCTGGTTCTGGCATTCTGTGCGATGGTGGAGATGGTGCTCAAGATGGCCGCTCCGTCTTCTCTCTGCAGTGCGCTGCTGCCGACAACCACTACCGGGCGCTTCGCCGCGGCAAGAACCTGCAGGAAGGCAAAGGAACAGACGTTTAAGCAACATGTGGTAGGAGTCCATCTTACAGCAGGTGAGTCTGCGTGTAACACCTGGCAGAAGGGGTGCGAGCCGTTAGCCAGCTCTCTGAGCACCGACGTCTCCTCTCCCAGGTGGTCATACGAGTACGTCAGGTCCACTTCGTGACCCACCAGGGCCACACGGAGCTCGTTGTGGAGCCAGCTGAGGCGAAAACCAGAGAGGCGTCGAATCAGACTGACAAAAGGAAACAGACCCTCCTAACAGAGAGGGGCTGCGAACGGGTGTACCTCTTCCGGATCCTGGCGTTGAACAGCGGCGCTTCGTAGCGCGGGTTTGTTCCTACGAGCAGCAGCAGGTCACACTCCTCAATGCCGGCGATGCGGCTGTTCAGCAGGTAATTGGAGCGCAGGTCGGTGCTGAAGACAAAAAGCAGCGAGTAAGCTAAAAGAAGCCTCCTGTGGATGGTTTACAGGGGGGGGGGGGGTCTCACCCAGCCCCCGACATGGGGAAGACCTCCTCGGTGCAGAGGTTCTCAGAGTTCAGTCTGTTGAGGAGGTCTTTGAGGGACACCAGCGCTTCGGCGTCCACCAGCCCTCCGGCGATGGCAGCGATCTTACCGCCCTCCGTGCACTGAAGCTGCGCACAAACATCTCCACGTGAACTGGAGCCGACGCTGCGACGAGCAGAGAAACTGAGCAACACTTACTGCTCCAGCAACACAAGCCAGCGCGTCCTCCCAGGAGACCGGCGTCAGCTGACCCGAGTCGTCCTCCATCATCGGCTGGGTCAGCCTCTGCCTCTTCAGACCGTCGTACGCGAACCTGCGGACACGCCGTCCAGTCAGAGCGGGAGACTCGGTGCAGCGTTTCAGAGGGGGGGTGCGTTTGGGCCTCACCTGGTTTTATCAGAGATCCACTCTTCGTTGATGTCTTCGTGCAGCCTGGGGATCACCCTCATCACCTCCCCGCCCCTCGTGCTCACAACGATGTTGCTGCCCACGGCGTCCAACACGTCGATCGACTCCGTTTTCCTGCAGAAACAGCAGAAGCTCCGCTGATTTCTTTAAAACGTTATCCGCTCTGGTTTCGTGGAAACGGGAACTCTTCCCCACCTGGTCTCCCACGGTCGCGCCGTGAAGGCGTAGGGCTTGGAGGTGAGCGCTCCGACAGGACAGACGTCGATGACGTTGCCCGACAGCTCCGACATGAACATCTTCTCAACGTACAGCCCGATCTGAAGGTCGTTCCCTCGTCCTGTCGTTCCCAGGTCTTCCACTCCAGCGATCTCGCTGGCGAACCTGCAGCGACAACCAGGAGGGAATGGGTGAACTCCTCAAGGAAAGCCAAATGTCAGACACCACCTGCTGGTACGCAATCGGGTCAGATGTCGACGGCTCACCGGACGCAGCGTGTGCACTGGATACAGCGGGTCATGATGGTTTTGATGAGAGGTCCAATGTTCTTGTCCTCCACCGCCCGCTTCCCTTCTGTGAATCGACTGCGGTCGGAACCAAACTGCATGGACTGATCCTGAAAAACAGAATGGGGTTAGCCGATAATTACAGACATTTAGCAGAACTGTACCGGTCTAGGCCTGTTGCGATAAACAATAAATCAATTAATCGCGTGATAAATGAAAATAATCAACCTCAATTTCATTTCACTATCCATCCTTCAGTTGTCTTATACTGCCATCAAGTGGTCAAAAAAAGGTACTACACACAAAACAAATGAACCAACATTTCTTCTTAAATTTGACAATAATTACTAATTATTGTCAAATTTCAAACAATAGTTTATTGCAATAATTTCTGAGGCAATAAATTGCCAGGTAAAATCTGTTATCGTGACAGGCCTATACGGGTCCAAATGTACCTGCAGGTCACACTCTCCTCCCTGATCACAAATAGGGCAGTCCAGTGGGTGATTCGCCAACAGGAACTCCATCACCCCCTCCCTGAGAACAAACATATTTGATCCAGGTTTGAATTTAAGAAGCTCCCGTAAAGTCCAGATGACGTTGTGATAAAACCCGGAGGTGATCGGTATTGCTGGTACCTGGCTTTGCGCGTCTTCTCAGAGTTTGTGAGGATGTTCCAGCCTTTCATGACGGGCATGGCGCAGGCTGCTACCGGCTGAAAAACACAAACCGTGTCTTAAAACTGTGGCCAAGTCAGGTTCAAACTCGTTTTGTCTGCAATGCGGCTTGTTGAGAGATACCTTTGGAGCTTTCTCGATCTCCACGAGACACATGCGGCAGTTTCCTGCGACGGAGAGTCGCTCATGATAACAGAACCTGGGGATCTGAACTCCTGCTTTCTCACAGGCCTGAAGGAGGAAAACAGACAGAAAAAAGCTCTGTGACGAGTTTAATGATGTTAAAGCTTTGAACGCCAAGGATTACTGCTCTTTACTTAGACCAGTCCAACGCATCTGATCCTGTAGATCCCGATGTCTCAGATCACACCGTCAGCTGGCTTTCTAAATACTTCCTAAAGTGAACACAAGTCTGTTCAATGGGCACTAACGGTGTGCCACAAGTATCCTGATGTATTCAGTCAGAAAAAACTAACAAAGTCCCATCCAGAGGACCTGACTTTAGGTTAGGTGTGCCACAAGGCTCCGTTTCAGGACCCACTCTTTTTACAATCTATAAATGTAGGTCAAACATTCCTGACGCCTCTTTATGCTGATGATCCGATTGTTTACCGTCGTGCTAACAGTCACCAAGGTTTTCCAGCGTCCATTCAGACTTACTTCACCTCAAACTGGTGCTAAATGCTGACAAAAGAAAGGGGATGCTGTTTTCAAACAGAAAGTTTGTGTTCCTAGTGAGCTTGTGGATACTTTTAAATATCTGGGAATTTAAATTCATGCAAATCTCTCTTTTGTGCCCAAAATGGAAACCCTGATAAAGAAACTGAAAACTGAAGCCAGGACTCCATTTCAGGATCAAACCTTGTTTAACTTTAAATTAGGGACGCACCGATCCATTTTCTTCACTTCTGATATGATACCTGAGATTTATAGACTGTCGATACAGAAGAACAACTTAATTTAAAACATTTGTTTTTTTAAACGCAGACATAAATGTACTGAATTACCAATTACTTGAAAACTCTGCACTGGTACAGTGCACTTAAACAAACCGATAGCTTCACAAGCTTGGTCAAATGTGTAACAACTACACAAACTTTAATTTGTTCAGTCAGTGCAGTTACGAGTATAAGATCCAGTGTAAAGTAAATCATAATAAAGATACTGAAAGTGACTAAAACAATAGGTTGACAACTTTGGTCAAACATGAAAAAATAAACTTCAAATGGTTCAGGAATTCTAAATATAAAGTAAAATAAATAAAGGAGCTGAACTTGGTTGGCATATTTAAAATAAACAACAATCAGCTCCTGTCCTTATGGATCAAGAATTGTTTTTAGATATCGATACTGACACCAATACTGGATTGGTACATCTCTACGTTAAGTGCCAGTAAACGTCTTGAGGCTTCCATTTTCTTGTGGATACATTCGAAGCAGAGAAATCTGCTCCACTGATGTACTGCACAACAAAAAGCACATCAGCTTGTCCTCGAAGGATCTCCGTCTGCCCCGTCCTGACGCGAGGTCTGGCCTGAACATTTCCAAAGCTCTTTTGAGTTTGAATGTTTGTTAAGGTCACTGGAATAATCTCATTGAATTTGTTCTAGACTTGTTTTCTTTGGCACCTTGATCGTCTGCACAACGGTTCAATAAATAAACAACAGACGATGGAAATGTTTTGGATCCCGAGGTGCACGACGCAGCAACCCAACAGGAAGTTGATGGGTATGACGTCCCTCACCTGCAGCACCGTCGTTCCCGGTTCCACCTCTATTGGTTTCCCGTCCACGAACACTTCCACCATGTTGCTGGCCGCACGCACGGGGGTGCGCACTAAAACGCACAAACGGAGGACAGCTTTACTGATGGGACCACGCTCCACGAAAAAGTAAACGCAGCAGCGCTCTTTGCTCAGAAGAAGAAGAAACTTGAACCTACCAGCAGCTGCAGGAGCCAGGCCGCCTTTGGCAGCTCCAGCAAGAGCTCGGCCAACCAATGGCAGTCGCAGCATGACGCTGAGAGGAAGACAAACACAAACACAAACAAACAAATAAAAACTCCTTCACTGAATGTTGTGAATTGTAACGACAATCTGAATTTGGACCCGCTGCATCACGGCCTCCTTTTTAAGAAACACATTTCTTTAAAGTTGTTTCCTCTTCTTCTAACAGTCTGTTAAAGACCAGGACCTGGAGAGACCAGCTGGAGGTTTTTGGAGGAGCGTTGTCCCATTCTGGTCTGATGGAGGATTCTAGGTGTTCTACAGTCCTGGATCTTCTCGGTTGGACGGGATCAGATGTTCTAAAATCTGCAGCTACTTTTCTCTATTGATGGGAGTCGTTCCAGATGTTTAAGCTGTGCACGTTAGACTCACTAATGCACCCCCATACCATCAGAGAGGCAAGCTCTTGAGAAGAGGCTGGATGGTCCCTCTTTAGTACGGAGCACGTGGCATACGTGGTTTCCAAGCAGAACTACAGATTTGGATCCGTCTGACCTCAGAACAGTTCTGGACTTTGGTCAAGAGAAGATGGCAGCGGTTCTGGATGGTGTTCACATCTGGCTTCTTGTTTGTCTGATAGAGCTTTAAGCAGCATCTGTGGGATGCGTCACAAACAACGAGTCCAGCTACAGGCAGGAGGTGGAACACCTGGAGAGCTGGTGCAGGAAGAACAACCTTCACAGGCTCGTGTTCGTGCTGCTGTTCCGCGTATTGTTTTTGTGCTACTAGTGCTTAACGTTAGTGTTTTTCTTAGTTTATATCTTAGATCTTATTACTGTTTTTATTTTACATTGTATTTTTTTGTTGGATGTAACTGGGACCCTGTGTACACAATTTCATTCCACCACATGTACCACATGAAGTGCACATGACAAATAAAAAATCTTGAATCCTTGTTAGTCTCATTGAGTCATGGTTCAAAAATGCCAATACAACACCATCATCTGCAAAACCTAAAGACAACATTGAGGTTTCCCAACCTGACACCTTCTTCTCCACAGCTGCACCCTGAGAGCAATCAATAATTTTTACAGGATTAGAGACAGAGGGCAGTTTTTATAGCATCCAACCAGCTACTTGAAGACACAGCTGTTGCTTCAGGGATCAGAAGCAACCACAGCATCTTATACTCCCACAACACCCCTAACAGAAAGTCCCAGGAAACACTGACAAAAGTCTTCTCCAAATCCACAAAATGCATGTAGATAGGAAGTCAAATCGCCAAGACCTTTGTAGCAAAGCCACAAGGGTGAAGATCTGGTCCTGTGGTCCACAACCTGAACAATTACTCTGAGCCTGCGTCTATTTCTGACTGAATGTGACTTTAACTACATCTGTTTGACATTATTGCTTTCTTTGTTTTCAAAGTATGAATTCAATTAAATGTGCTTTTTTTTTTTTCCTTCATCAGTTCCATATTAGTATTGTGGTTGAGCGCCCAGATGGCAGACAGATCGCCAAGCCAGTGGAGCTGAGAGTGATGGTGGGCGACGCCAACGACAACAGACCCACCTTTCCCCAGGCACAGTACCACACTGTGGTGAAGGAGCTGGCAGCTCGAGGTAACACGCAGCTTTTATTAACGGTTGTGTTGATATGAAACTGTGCTCATCAGTGGCTTCAAATTCAGAGCAGAGCCAGAAACCTATTGAATAAAAATACAATTCTGTCTGGGATATTTTATTCAAAATGTGTGTTTATGAGTGAAAAAATAAATAAATAAAACATTGTCAGTATAACAATGGTAATCATTTTTTGAAGTGGGGTTTTAAAAAAAAAAGATGGCAGGTGGCAGAATGGGGAGACCATGACCTGCTGCAGGAGGGAGCTTCTCCCTGCACCTGTGGGCTGCACACAGGTGCAGCAGGTGCTAAATCATTTTAAATATATATTTTTTAACTAAACAATCCATGCTGCTCGGGGTTTACATTTATTTATTTACTTTACTCTTCTCTGGTGTTTATGTCCCCAGGGACAGAAATTCTGACGGTTCAGGCAGCCGACAACGACGATCCAAAGACGGACAACGTGAGGATCTTTTACCGTTTAGTTGGACAGATTCCAGAGAGTCCTCGTGCCCTTTTCAGAGTGGACCGGGACTCTGGCGTCATCTCTGTCTAGGCGGACAGCATGGAGGAGACAGCCCCCCAGTACACCCTGACCATCACCGCCGAGGACGCCAAAGGTGAACGCAAATCACAGCCTTCAGTTTAGTTGGAGTTTGTTACCACAAAATAACAGTCTTGCTTTGTTTATTCTTCCTGAACAAGAATATCAATCTGAAAAACTTAAAATTAATAATTATTAATGTCTTTGCATGCTTGTCAAAGTCTGTTTGCAAATAAAAATAAATCTTGAAGGTCACGTATAAAAGGAATTCCTAGTTGTTCTTTTTTTTTGTAAGAATATTTATTTGATTTTATGTAAAACTTGCTAATAACGTGGGAAATATTAACAGTACATTACTTTTTATGTTTTATTTTTTATTTTTTACAAAAGGAGGGTCAACTTTACCAAAAATGACTAAATTCAGAGCTCAAAGCATGAAAAAAAAACCAACATAATTTTAAAAGAACAAACATTTATATTTATTTACAAAGCTTTGGTCAAGCATCCAACATGAATATTTTTTTAAATATATTTATATTCCTTAGGTATTCATTTCTTGAAATTTAAATTTTACATTTGTACAAGTCAGAAATTATTACAAATATTCAGTGATGTTTTATTTGGTTTAGTTTGAAACAAACTTCAATAATTATTTGTACACGGTGACAAATTTATTTCAACCTAAACTCTAGATTAATAGTGAATGATTTTTTTCTCAAGTATAAAAAAGTTAATTTGTTAAAAATAAATAAACACATTGATCTCCAGTTTTTTTTTATTGTTTTAAAAATGAAAACATTCTGTTTCTGATGTACCATCTGTGAAATTATTTGTGTCTTTCCAGTATTTTGTATTCCTCAATCATTTGGATTTAGCTTCCTTAAAATAATAAATACTGATTAGGGACACACCAGTACAACTCTTTCATCACTCATTTCTCTGAAAGTTGCACTTGTAGATTCTGGCCTAGAATTAATTTAGTGTTTTTCTCTGACACAATGTTGCAACTCCTGTTCATTAAGCAGCTCATTAAGCAGCTTTTCAGACTCATCAATGACCCGTGGTGTGAAACTCTGATAACCTCAGTCAATCTTGGCCACACTTCTTGGCCACACTTCCCATTTCATCCCATGTCTTCAGAATGGTATGAATTGATGGTGTTACATTGCATTCGTGCTTTTAAAATTTTTCAATTTTCACCTTTGAATTAACTCCATACTGTTTATTATTGTTCTAGTGTTTTTTGTCTTCAGTTAGCAAACAGCCTTATGGTGCATCAGCAATTGGCAAGGGGTGTTTTTCAGGACAGCCACCTAAAAATATATATAGCAGCAATAATGATTATTATAATGATGAGAAGAAGAAAAGGCAGAAGAGGGTAAATACAATGAATGGATGGATGGAAACATGTACGTACAAGTATCAAAACCAATGGTCATACTTTATTTATTTATTCATAAAATTTCTTCATTTTTAAAATACAATACAAAACAATCCCATAAACGATAACATACAAAATGTAAAAATGAAAGGTAGCAGAAAGAAGAAAAAATTTTATTATATCTGCCCCTTTTTTCAAACAATTAGTTCAATCAAAAATAATCTTCAGTAACAGAACAAAATGAATAACTTTCTAATTTTCTAATTATTATATAATACATATACATATACATATATATATTTATTATTATATATTATATAATATTATGTAATATATAATAATTTCTGGTATCAGCACATCCCTAATATCTAAATTAGCAGTGAGGAAGATTATAAAAAATCTACTTTTTGTCTAATTGCAGTCAGGTAAAATTTGAAGAAAAAAATCATAATTTTAAGGATCATTACAATAAAAAACAGCAGCTGTTGCCACAACCAGATGACATTAGCTTCATCAGCTGGTATTAGTAAATTATCGGCATGTTTGGGTCAAACGGATGTTTGACGTGGCCTCTGGGGCAGGAGATGATGTCCTCTGTGACTCAGAGACCTCGGGGTGTGATGGAAGCACGATGGCGTATTTCAAGTGTGTGAAGCGTTGATCCTGAGCCACTAACAGAAGCTGTGATGATGTCCCTGCAGGTCTGAACAGTTCCTGCACAGTGGTTGTGACGGTGCAGGATGAAAACAACAACCCACCAGTTTTCTCCCAGCATGAGGTATTACAGCACACGCTGCAACACAAACACAGCCAGACAGAGGCATTAAGACTGTCCTGGTCTGCCCTGCATCTTCTGAGGGTTTAATAGGACAGGATAAACAACATCATGATGAGTAGCTGCTTGACTCTGTGAATGCACCTTGATTATTGCTGATTTCATTTTCAAAATACAGTCACTAATCCCTGTCCTATAGTTTTTATATGTACTCAAAAACAGTGTTTGCAGGATTTAACCTTGTAAAGTTTTTGTCTATGGGTTGCCATTCATTCTTTTTGCTGGTGAAGATTCTCAGTCATCCAGGACATGATAAATTCAAAAAAAAGTTCAATACAGAAACAACTGGACTTTATTTGTAGTTTATTGTAGAACAAAATGTCTTCTAACTACAAATAAAGTCCAGTTGTTTCTGTATTGAACTTTTTTTTAATTCATTCATTCTTTTGTTACGGTGTGATCATTGGAAACAATAAGCAAATAAAAATCAAGACAAAAATCAGTGCAATACATGTATTAGGAACTAAAATCTCAGACATTATAATTCTTCATATTTATTGTTTTCCTGGTTATAGTTTCTTCTGGACTGTGTATTTCAGCATACTTTAAGTTATTACAGCTTGTTGGGGACATTAGGACTACAACTTTTATTTCATGTAACTTTAATACTTTATAAAACATGTTCCTTTATTTACAATTGTATTCTCATTGAAATACCGGTACATGAAATTCTTTTCAAACCATGCTCTTTAATATGCACTTTAGCATATTGGTTCTATTTATGTCTCCTTATGCTTGCTTGTCTTTCAACATCTATAATACTTTTTTGTAATTTTCGTATATTTTTTGTTCCTTGTCACGGAGTGAAGAGAGAGAAATGGAAATATTGTCTCTGCAATCTGCATCTCGATCTTATTGGGTTGCCACATCAAAATCCAAGATGGGTGCCTAACCTATGTGGCCAAGGCCCCCATTGGCTACCCCCTAGTTCCACCATTGCACCTGATCATGAAGGAAATTGTTCACTCCACTCGTCAAGATCTGTCTCACTACGCTGCCTCGGACAAGAAAAACAAACAAAATGAACCACCTCTATTCTTATGTACACACCTACCCATTTGAATACAGTATTGTGCTCCAAAAACATGAAAGTTTACTTGCATTCCCTGTTCAATTCCTGTCTAGAAAAAGTCCATTTTGGTCTGTTTATGCCTCATTTTGCTTCCTTTTTGCATTTTTTGTCTCCTTTTGAGTCTTTTCTGGTTTTGTACCTATCCGCATTTTTTTATCCTAATGTTCATTTCGTCTCTTCTTCTTTTAATTATTTTCCATAACCAATACTTTAACTGGCATTGAAAGTTCAGCCGTGCTTCAACACACGCTCACATTTTTATAAGTAAGTAAGTAAACTTTATTTATATAGCACTTTTCACAGATACAATCACAAAGTGCTTTACAAAAATACAAAATACAGGTTTAAAATAAAACAATAACAGCTGATTAATAAAAACAGTAAGAACAGCTGATAAAACAGCAAATAAAACATTTAATTAAACGCTTGTCCGAATAGAAGCTGCTTAAGCTGCTTTTTAAAGGAATCAACAGAGACGGCCACACAAAGAGACAGGGGCCGGGCATTCCACAGCCGAGGGGGCTACGGCCTGAAAGGAAAGGTCACCCCAAGATTTAAACTGGACCTTAGGGACCTTTAAGAGGTTCAGCACTAAAGACCGAAGGGTGCGGGTTGGAAAATAAGGCATCAATGAAGAGAAGATAAAACTGGTGTGATATGAGACCTTCTATTAGTTCCTGTTAAAAGCCTCGCAGCAGCGTTCTGGACCAACTGGAGACAAGCGATGGCAGATTTGTTAAAACAAGTAAAAAGGGGATTACAATGATCTAAACATGAATAATCATCTCCAGGTCAGATTTGGATAACATTGCCCTCAATTTAGAAATGTTTCTCAGATGATAAAAAGCAGTTTTATACCAGAAGCTTTAAAGGTTTTTCCCACAACAGTGACTGGTCCAACAGAACACTGAGGTTTCTGGGGCTCGGCTGAGAAGAGGAGCCCAGAGAACCGGGGTGTTGCTTGATCCTAATAACTTTCTGTTCAGGAGTAATGATCATGATCGGGGTTTCATTCTTGCTAGAATTATGCAGTCATTCATCGTTTTCGCAGAAAATGTATATTTTTCCAGTTTATGATGCGTTTGATCATCATCCGCAGTAATAAAAGTATCAAGTGCAGCTCTTTTATTCACCTCATGGTATTCTCACTGCTGTAGTCCAATCCGAGCTTTAAACCGAGCTGTGGTTTCCTTCTTTCTGGTGCAGTTAGTGATGAAAAAATAAAAAAAAGAGGCTTTTACAGAAAATCTCTTCACTTCTACCTGCATAGACCGCATATTGAAAAGTCACGAGGGTATGCAACGATGTGGGAGAGCCGTCATACTGTGATAATTGGGCAGTCTTTAGCTGCTCTCTCTCTCCAAAGTGACACTAAAAGCCTGCAAAGATTTCAGAAGCTATAAAGATTTTTTTAAGCATGGAGAACAAATAGGAGTACAATTTCAAAAAGAACGTTGTAGAAGTCAAGCAACAAATGTTCAGACTACAGGCTGAGCCAAACATTTTAACAAGTGAAACTCTCAAATTATGTTAGTCCGAGTCTAAAAATATCAATTTAAAATTCTGGTTCCACTGATAGACGTGTGCTAATTACATGTTAGGCCTCTGGCTAATCTGCAGCAGTTAGGGACGCGTTAGAGGCAGAGAATTCACAGAAAACGTGTTTTTTTTGTTGTTTTTTTTTCTTGTGGGGTCTCACTAAAGTGAATTGCAGTGAACCGAACTGCAAACAAGTTGAAACATCTGTATGATGGTCCAGCAAATGGCGTGCTTAAATCATGATCTGAGAGTCAGCAGACAGACACAAAAAACTCTGAGGTAAAATAAAAAATAAAAAATACTGATTTAATAATAAAATTAAATATCTCTGCTGTTAAATGCTGGCTTAATATGATACCATATCCAATATTATGCCATTTACAGCCTTTTGTCTAATTAAATTTATTTTTCAAACAACTCTGAATGCTGCTTTTGACGCAGATAAAACCAACTTGTTCAGATAATGTTACCACAGCTGCACTCGTACACACAAACACAGAGGTGGAAAAAGCTCTTGAGCAAGTCACGCCTGAGGAGAGCAGCTTTTTCCATGGCAATGCGAAGGCAGCTTTGTGGTGGTGGTGAAGAGGAGTGTGCATGTGTGTGTGTGTGTGTTGAGGGGGGAGATGTGGGAGGCGAGTGGTGACAGGACTGGGTTCAACATTGCTGAGGATGGGGCAGCCAGATCACAGGCACGGCTGCTTCACTGGAGGACATCTGTGAGTGGCAGATTAAACGGCTGTCTAAACACACAGGTTGGTGAATAAAGGTCACGTCGCACCAGGAGGGCAGGAGGCGGGAAAACACACATGCGCTCACATTTTATCACAAGAGAAAACTGGGCAGGCGTACACATGAATACCATGAGAACTGCTGTGGCTGGAACTAAAAACTAAATGTTTGTCACCTGCTACAGAAGATGAAAGGGAGAAAATGTTTTTGCCTGTCTGTCTGTCTGTCTGTCTGTCTGTCTGTCTGTCTGTCTGTCTGTCTGTCTGTCTGTCTGTCTGTCTGTCTGT
>JARVGV010000645.1:6560656-6580311 GCA_031762435.1 Hypsolebias longignatus | reverse complement strand
AAGTTGTTTTACATTGAAAAAACGTGTTTAAAAAGACGTGACCGATCGCTGTTTTAGTTTCGGTTTCGTTTCCGGCCGAAAATCCGCGTTTACAGCCGCCACGGCGAGCAGTTCCGGTTTAAGTCTAAATCGGTTTCCGGCCGGGACATAAGAACGGATCTCGGCCGGAAACTGGGGGCTGCCTGTATTAGAATTGCAAACACCTCTGTGCTGATAAAGAATGGAAAATAAATGCAATGTTCACTGCTTTGAAAAGCTCAGATCCTGGAAACTTCCTAGACTGCAACTGAAGCACAGAGGATGAAAGACCTGACTATCTTTAAAATAAAACAATGTTTCACCCAGTACCACTGATACCAGTTGTCTTAGATTTATAAAAGTTTTTCACACACTTTAAATGCATTTGCACATTTTATTTTTTTTAACGGTTCAGTGTAGTTCTGCATGTTTTGCGGGCGACCAACATGAGTTTAACGAACAGTTAAATATTCATCGCACTTATTACACCATTATTGCAACACAGATTTCATTGTGTTTAGGTGCAATGACAATAAAGGTCTATTTTATTCTTATGTAGAAATTAACTGTAGTTAAACATAAAAAAATGCAACAACGTATGTGGTAATAACCAAATTGCATGGTTAATCTCAGCATTTCGACATGTAGCTTTAAATTGAAGATATTTTACATTTTATCCTTAATAAAAAAGGGAATTAGTGTTAATCATTAAAGCTATCAGATTCATTCTGCCGCGGAACAGGCATCAGATAAAAGATCTTGAGTTTAATTTTTTTTGTTTTTTTTTGTTAAGAAAAACACAAAATAAATCAAGCTGTCCTACAAATGGTTTGGAGCAATTTGAACTCAAAGTTTTAATTTATTTGAAGAGATAAAAGTGGTTATTACAGCACCAATCCAATCCAGTAGTTTTATTAATTAATCAATAAAACTATTCTGCTTTGTTATGTGCCTAAATGTTTTTCAAAGTCTGTATAACCTTGGCGTGTCTTTTTTTGTTGCCAGGTGTGTGTCCTTGCTGCTGTTTAATGAGCGTTGTGTGTGTGTGTAACCTTTTCAGATGGCCTGGTGGACTGCATGGATCCAGACTGCTGTCTTCAGGCAACCTGTCACACCACGTCTTTGTGTGTGGGCTCGCCGGATCCCCTGGACATCATCCAGGAAACACAGATGTCCTCTGCACAGAGCAACTTGCAGACTTTCTATGACCGAGTGCGCTTCCTTGTGGGCAAGGACAGCACGCACAGCATCCCCGGAGCAAACCCCTTCGATGGCAAGTGAGTGACGAAGTACTGTACTCTGAAAGAGACACTACCCCAGGGGTTCCCAAACTTTTCTATGCCCCAAACAGCATTAGCTTCTGGCCGAGGCCCCCCCTTCGCAAACCCACAAATTACTCTACAAAATATGTAAAGAAACATCAACTTTTAGAATGTATTTTTAATTCACTATATTCATTTCATTATTACAGTTGCTGAGCATAAAAATGCTATTAACTAACATGTTTTAAACACTGTATTACATTCCCACTGAAAAAAACAACAACTTTTCAACAAACTGTTGGCCAGAAGAACTAAACAAAAGAAATTTAACCTCTCGCAAGCGTGTTTATCTAGAAATGACAGATACAGATTGCCCTAGTGGGCAGTTTTTTATTATTATTAGTACGATTTTATTTTTGCTTTTTTAAATCTTCTCTCTAGCTTTCTTGAATTCTCCTAGCGCCCCCTGGCAGCCTCCCAGGGGGCCACGGCCCCCACTTTGAAAAACACTGCAATGCCCTACCTTGATATACATTTAATAACTTCTCACTCCTGCATAAGATTATTGCAACAATTTAATCTTTTGTTGTACCAGAATGCCTCCAGATGCAGGAAGAGGGCAACCTGCATCATGAAGGACCACACTCACCCAGCACACACCCTTCTTGTCCTGCTCCCCTCAGGCAGAAGGATAAGGAGCATTAAGTGTAGAACCACTAGACTGAGGAACATCTTCTACCCTGAGGCTGTTAGACTCATGAATCTCTAACCAGGATCATCAATGTGAAAAATCACATCATGTTGTTGTGTTCATTCGTGCTCATCTGCTCACACAGACTCATGTTCGTGCTGCTGTTCGGCGTATTGCTTTTGTACTACTAGCGCTTAGTGTATTCTAGTTAATGTTTTTCTTAGTTCATATCTTAGATCTTATTACTGTTTTTCTTTTACATTTTATACTTTGTTGGATGTAACTGGAATTCTGTGTACACAATTTCATTCCACCTCATGTACCACATGTGACGCGAAAGACAATAAAGAACCTTGAATCCTTGAATTATCTGTTGAAAATGATTTTGTTTCGCCTATACAAGTCAAACACCCTAAAAACATAAGTAGCAGAGCAAGTGTTTGTTATTACAGTCATCTCTTGTGCACATTATATTTTATTGTTGTATTATATTATTTATCGTGACTCACTGAGGCTCACCTGCAAAGATAAAGGTTGAACTGTACATTGTACGTTTGGGTGTGCCGTTGTTCTGCAAACACACATTTGTTGGTCTTCTCTTGTAACTACTTGCTCGGATCAGTACTGGAACAAAAGGTTAGTCCACTAAGCATAAGGTCGCCTCTTGCCATCTGATCGGAACTGTGAGCTTGTTCTGCTGCTAACTAGCCGCACCAAGAAAAGCTACAAGTTACTGCTGCAGTGTCACTGCTCAGGGCTGCCTAAAGAAATGCTGCTGCTTTGCCTTTTTGGATGACCTGCTTTACTTTTTCAAATGATCTGATTTGCTTTAGGAATAAAGATAATGGACCTTTGAGCTAGACCTTTGAATATCTTTGAATCTACTTTGCTTTGTCATTTTATGTTACTAAATGACAAGATTGGGTTTAAAGCAAAAGCCAAGCTGGCCCAGCTTTATTACAGACTGTGTTGTTATTGTCCTGGTTTGTTTTAGATCAAGAAGCTGATTTTAACCTGCATGTGCATGCATCGCAATGTTGTCATGACAAACTGTTTAGTGTGATTATGAACTGATGTGGAATTTGCAAAAAGGAAAAAAAAAACATGTTCAACCAAAGAAAGCGGGTCAGTCAGCACTTGTTCATGACTTCACTGTATAAACCATGATGTCTTTCTTATCTATGTGGACTTCTCTGATGCACAGGGTTCATAAAGCAACTTAGTGAGATGGTGTCGTGTATATCATTATACCAGTGTGTGATTTAGATGAAGTCAAGTGATTTGCACTTTGTTAAATGATGCCATTAATATGGAGTATTCTGTCTAATCCCATAGTGCACCTGGTTTTAATTAATCCCATTCAGAGTTGTCATGTGATGACCTGTTTCTGAGACAAGAGACCCTTTCTAATGCTGGTACTGTCTCAGTGATGTTGCAGAGTACTCTTCCAACATACATTCAACCACCTGAGGTTCTTGGATCTAGGGATCTACTTCCCACAGTGGCTAGCCTCCTGATGGCTTCTTTGACTGAGGTAATGGTAACATCTTTCTCTGTGGCTGTTCCATCAACTAGCTAGAAGAAAAAAACACTATGCCAGTGTGCAGTACCACAAGGTCAACAGCTGACCACCACCCCAAAGCTTACCATTATCCAAGGAGGAGACCAGCACAAGAAGCTACAAAAACTTCTGCTCATGTATCTCGTGGATTGGTAGTTTTTTAGGCCTTGGACAAAGCTCATCAGTTTTGATTTATTGGTCAGTCTTTGGGGCAACGATTCAAAACGAGGAGTAAAATGTGGCCGAGCATGTGTTATTTGCTTTTAACCTTTTATAGGACATCAGCCAACCAGTTCATGGTGTGCACCACAGACCACCAAAAACAGCTAGTGTTACTTTGATGTTCTGATCTCTAATGTAGAGTAGACCCACCAGACTGCCATGAGCCTGCAGGTCATCATCCTATGCCCCACTTGGATCAATATTGGTGCACACATTTGGTCATCTAAGCAGGAATCACCTCTGAGGTGCTGCCTGATTAAAACTATGAGCCTGGTTTGCTGCTAACAAGTTAGCGAGCAACGATACAAGTTCCTACTAACGTCTTAGTGCTCCAGTGTTGGCTACAGGGACCCTGCTGCTGCTTCTTGGATTAAATGTTTTGCAGTTTTAGCATGGCGTTATCTTTTCAGATTATCAGCTTTGCTAAATGAATAAAAACAAAGTTGACTTTGCTATCTTTGATCTGCTATAAATTTAATTGTATGATTTGTGTTGCCGAAAGACAAGACCGCATCTCAAATAAAAGCCAAACAGGCCCAGACAGCACAAAAAAAAAAAAGTTTTGCAGAGAGTGGTGAAGGCTGCACAGAAGTCTGCTGGAGTCAGCGTCACAGACATCTACACCTCCAGATGCAGGGAAAGGGCAGCCTGCATCATGAAGGACCCCACTCACCCAGCACACACACTTCTAGCCTTGCTCCCCTCAGGCAGGAGGTTTATCACAGATTTTGCGTCAGCCCAGATCTTGTCTGTTTTGCACTGAAAGACTGATTTTAACCTTTGTGTGGCATCTGGTTCACCACCTTGTGTGTCTAGATGAGAAGCACAAGTGTTTTGATGTCATCAAAGATGGCCACTCGTTTTCCACTGGTAAGCCTCAGCTGTCCAAAATTCTGCATTTAGCTTGAAAACATTTTAAGTGTTTTATAAAACTTTTGTATGAATGGAACACTGAATTGCTTTCACTTCCCGTTTTATTGTTGTTTTCACGTGTTTTGTTTTAGTTTATTTTTCTTGCCTTCACTTTTTTCCCTTCCTTCTTGTTCCTTCATTTCAGCAAGGCAATGTGACTGATATGCATTCTTTTACACCTTGTGTAACAACAATCTCTGATGAAAACCACTACTTTTGTCTTTCTCCATTTTGCAAATGTATTAATATTATGTTTCAGGTTCCAATGATTCTGGTTAAGATTTCCAAATTGATTTGGTAGTTTTAAATAATGTAGGTCAGTGTTATCATATCTGATAACAGAGAAGAATTGTGAATGAAACATATTATCTGACCTTTAAACAACCTTGTGTCATATAATCTATGTTTCAAGAACATTTGTTGTAAACGTTAGGGACATTTGATCCTCGTGAAACCAAAGGTATTGTGATTTCTTGCAGATGAGAACGTTTTGTTTAGACTGATGAATCTTATGACCCATCACTGTGACTCAGCTTCTCTATGGGGCAGCTTCTGTCACTGGCTCCTGATACACACAAGCCCCCAAACTGTAGGGTTCCTGGAACACAATTAATTAGGAGCTTTAGAAGATATGAAATCTTTTGTTTGTTTGTTTGTTTGTTTTTTGGTGGTGGGCGGGGTTGTTGCGGGTTGCAGCTTTCTCAGATTTCTGTAAGCCGAGGAACAGGTGACCTACAATTGCATTATTCTTGTTTGATCTTTATTTCTTTTGTGTAATGATGAATGCCACAATCGTTGAATAGCTGAGGTTAACCAGAGTTTAACTGAACTCACTGCTGCAACTTTAGTAAGTACAGTTTAATATTTTTTGGCCAGTTTGCTTATTTTAATCTGCTGTAAAAGGAATGTGAAGGGGAACAATGGGGTATGCTTTTGTCTTAATTAAGAACACATTAATTATTTCCAGTCAAATTTGCTAATACTTTCAAAATTCTCCACATTTTGTTGCTTATCGCTCACAGTAATGGCAGGGTAGCTAACATGAAGCCACCCATAAAGACAAATATTTTTCATAACAGCCACTGAGATCACCTTCAGGTTATTATATCTTTTGTCCAGCAGACAGATACTCATGCAGTTAAGTGTCAGCTGCACCTTCCTGCAGTATAATGAGAGGTTTATTTGCACCCTTTAATTATGCTGTCAACGCGATTTGCACTTTCTAAAATCTCTTTGATTGTATTTTTAGCACAGATTTTGTTTTCTGCACATAGCAGCAGATAAGAAAGGCAAATTATCTCTGAACTGTGACCTTTATCAAAAGTTGCACGGCAGTCATATCTCTAAATAGACTAACATGATGTTAAACATTTTACCACATTTGGACATGGGTGTGGGTTATGATCAAATTACTCAGTCATAAACCTAGAAAATAAGAAGTAATTTGCTGGTTTGTTTGTTAATTGCATATTTCTGTTTATGCTTAAAAAAAAAAAACATTAGAAGTTACAGCTTCTTACCTGAACGATCATCAGAGTCCACAAACTCCACAACTACAGAGTGTCCATTGTTGGCAATGTTAATGGATGTACAGCTGTCATAGTCCAGAACGATGGGACCCAGGTTTCGGTCACGCGTGGCCTGATCCGGGATAATGTCTATAGGGGACTGGCGATCTCCCAGGGCAACAGGGTAGTTTTTGTGCCACATTGAAGGTCCTTAAAATTAATAATAATAATACAAATAATTAATATATGGCTAAATGTTTATAATACAGTCATTTTAGTACACAAAGTCATGTAAAAAATGAAATTAATACATGGGTTCAATTGTTTTTCTTTTTTTAAATCAGCAGCTCAGGAAACAAGTAGAATGTCAGGTTAATGAGACAGCAGACAGTCTTTAAATAGCAGAACTAATCCCGCATTAACACCATTTTACCAGAAGAATTCAGTGGTGACCCCTTCCACCTGCAAATTAGGATAAATTTCAATCAGATTTACCGTCCTCTTTTCCATATCCCCACTGTTGTCCTGTCATGTTGTCTGCAGAACGAGCTGGACCAGACGCTCCGAGCTGCTCTGCGCACGCAGACACACGCACAGATCATCTGTTGCAGGTATCAATGAGCTTTATTAGGGATAAGAAAGGGAGGGGCCGTTAACTCCTGAGTGACACGCCCCTTCACGCAAACACGCACGCAGGCGCAACTTTTTCTTGTCTGATAGATGCGCGCAGTCAGGTTATGAAGATAATAAGAGGCCAAAATGAGAAATGAAAGAAAAAAGTTTTCTATAATTATATACAATATGATTTTCGTAAAATCTTAGTTATTCGTTTAATTGTTTATTTATTTTATAATAGGCTGCAATTTGGTTATAAATGAATTACAATATGCTCCATAACGTGCACTTACTCTCTTTTTTTTTATCATATTTACAACATTAAAGTTTTAATCCCTGAAATTCTGTGACACAACAAAAATATTTTTATTATTTACGTAATTTATTTATCTTTTTAAACGCGATTTAATTTCGTGACGCGTCGCGTCTGTGTCGAAAGTGCGAGTTGGGATTTTTTACGCCTCTGTGTCGAATCTGGCTTATCGGAAGTAAAAACGAAACCATCGCTCATTGAAAAGCGACCATGGCAGCCACCAAAGACTCTAAAGAACAAAAATACGATAGACAGCTCAGGTTAGTTTAATTCACATCATAATCATTGAAAACATTTCGTTCCTGATGTCAAATATGACGATTTTTCATCGTGAGAGGTCGCTCTCGAGACATTTGCCTAGCTAAAGTGCTAATGATGCTTCGCATTAAGATTAGCTTCCTTTGTTGTTTCACGTTAGCATGTTTGTTTGAGGTTAATTTAAAAAGAGCTACTTTAAGTTCCTATATATATTTATCTGCCCATTAGTGTTGCCTGTTTTCTGATATCGTCTGTCATATCCTGTATATTCTCTTTGTATCTCGGTGCAATGATAATAAAGCTTATCTGATTCTAATTACCGGTATGTACTATCCTAATTTGTGATGGTAAAACAGAAGATTTCTGGTTTCTGTTCTGTCTGGAACAGGTCCCTCTTGTAAATGAGTCCCCGTTGCTCTATGAGGCTAGCCTGTATAAATAAAGGTTGCATGAATTTCTTTGTAAACTGAGTCGGTCGACAACCTGTTTACACGATGATGATGATATTAAAGATGCTTGATGATCTGTTTGTCCAGATGTTATTGTTTTTGTTTACTGCCTTCAGACTGTGGGGGGACCACGGTCAGGAAGCCCTGGAAAATGCACACATATGCCTCATCAACGCCACAGCAACTGGAACAGAGATCCTGAAGAACCTGGTACTTCCAGGTAACGAAATGAGGTTGTAGTGGTTGTGCTGCTGGTGGTGATGAAACATGTCTGACTGGGCAAAATGGTCTTTTTATCAGGGATTGGAGCATTCACCATAGTTGATGGCCACACGGTCTCTGGGGAAGATGCAGGAAACAAGTAGGACTCCTTTAACAGTTGCTGTCTCTAAGATGAGTTGTTCCACGTGTGGGTTAGTGACTGACCTCTTACTGTTGTTTTGCAGTTTTTTTCTTAGTGTTGACAGTATTGGAAAGGTAAGTAATACTTTGTGCAATTTATTTTATTACCTCTGCTCTAATAATGCTTTTTCATAATATCAAATTAATATGCTTTTTTTAAGAAGAATGGAGTATAAAATATGCTATCGGACCCCATATCTTAGTTTTGTTGTTGCAGAATAGAGCACAGGCTGCCACTGAACTACTACAAGAACTGAACAGCGACGTGTCAGGAAACTTTGTAGAGGAGGTTTGTGTTGCTTACATTTTGACAGTTTTTGTCAAATTTCATTGTAAATTTAAAGCCCAGTTGTTTGTTGCCATTTTCATTGGGGAAATGGTACTAAAACATGAGATACTGCATTGTTAGGACAGAAGTTATGAAACATCTGTAGTGTAAAAATTAGGGATGTACGATATTGGATTTTTGACAGCTATCCGATATGCCGGTATGTCAAAACTTATTTGGCCGATACCAATATCAAACCCCCCCCAGACCTACTTACAGAGACTACATAGCTTTCTCTTCTGTGGAATTAAAATACTACATTATTCGGCATGGTCTTTGTCAATTTGGCCTTCTACCAAATGCAGATGCCAAAATGGGGGCTGAAAATGATGTAACACTATAATAAATATATATATACACACACATATAAAAGTGCCTTTTATATCAGTGAATTATTTTGATGGAATGGCCGATGTCCTATATTTAACTTTATTGCTAATATCTACTGATACCATGCCGATAATTTTGTGCATCCCTAGTAAAAATGACACTCTTATATTTTCTGTTTCTCTTACAGAGTCCAGACAAGCTTCTGGACAATGATCCAGAGTTTTTCCACAGGTTTACAATAGTTATTGGTGTCCAGTTGCCAGAAAGGTACAAGATATCTAGAAATAGTAAAACATCCGTTATTGGAGTTTTCTGTCAATGTAACTTGTCTGATTTTTATTCTAAATTTTAACAGCACATGTCTGAGGCTCGGCTCCGTTTTATGGAGCGCCTCTGTACCTTTTCTAGTCTGCAAAACGTATGGCCTCATAGGCTACATGAGACTGGTGGTACAGGAGCACTCAGGTCAGTTACTCTGAAAGTATTATTACTTTATCGCTCAACATAATTTAATCAGAGATCAAATTATCTTGACATGGTAAATATGCATTTGACTAACTTTTGTGCGTACATTAATTGTATCTCATCATATTTTTTTGTTCCTCTGTCTTTAGTGATTGAATCTCATCCAGACAATGCATTGGAGGATCTAAGGTTAGATCAACCTTTTGATGACTTTATAAAACACATAAAGTCATACGATCTTGCCAACATGGAAAAGAAGGTGTGTAGTTGTTCTTCAGTGAGGACGTGCATATCAGATCATTCCATCTACTGTCCTTCTAATCATTTTCCTGTATTCTCATTTTATTCTGCAGGATCACAGCCACACACCTTGGATTATCATTGTTGCAAAGTTTCTGGAGAAATGGTTCAGTGAGGTTAGTTTATTTCAAGACAGAGTTTCTTATCTTAGAGGTGTCCTGTTGTATATTGTTTGTTGAGAGGGATATGGTCTCGCAATCCGGAGGCTGCAGGTTTGAGCCCAGGTTGAGTCAGAGAATCCTGAAATAAACAATTGCCAAATATTTCATGCAATGTTACTGTGTTGACCCCTGCGGATGTGAGCAGCTGAAAGGAAAATAACATTGTAAATGTTTTTTTTTTTTTTTTTTTTTTACGTAAGATCATCTCACTCTTCTTCTGTTCTGTTATTGTTGCAGCACAACAATCAGCCACCAAAAAATTACAAGGAGAAAGAGGCCTTCAGACAAATGATTCGAGAAGGTACCATTGAATCTCTGGAATGTGGTTTCTTATATGTCCAATGAATTGACATTGCAGTTTGTTTGAGATTTATATGTTTGAACTAATTCTTATTTTTTTTTTTTTACATTTTTAGGAATCATAAAAAATGAGAACGGTGTCCCGGAGGATGAGGAAAACTTTGACGAAGCTATTAAGAATGTCAATACTGCTTTAAATCCAACCAAGGTGTCAGATCTTAAGTGCTGCTTGGTTTTTAATTAATGTTTTGTATTTTACTTTAATTTTCTTTGTCAACTTGCCTCTTTTTTTAACCACATATTTCTTGTTTCTGCAGATTCCCAGCTCTATTGAAGACCTTTTCAATAGTGAACAGTGTAACAACATCACAGCACAAGTTTGTTTTTCTTTTTTTATTTTTATTTATTTAAAAACACATTTAAATCGTAAATAAATAAGCATAGTTTCTTTCTTTTTTTTTTACTACTTGCATTTTTGTAGTCGCCATCCTTCTGGGTGATGCTGCGAGCTGTGAAGGAGTTTGCTCGCAGCGAAAGCAATGGAAGCCTTCCGGTGCGAGGAACCATCCCCGACATGATCGCAGACTCTCAGAAGTTCATCAATCTTCAAAACGTGTAAGTGTGGATTATTGGTGCGGCTGGTTCTGTAGATTAATTGATCAAAAATATGAGTAACATCGATTAAGAAGACCAACCGTCTGTAAATCGGATTAGATCTCTTTTGTGTGTTTTTATTTCAGTTACAGGGAAAAGGCCATGCAGGATGCAGCAGCTGTTTCTAAACATGTGGAATGTCTACTACAGTCTGTTGGAAAGGTTTAAAATCAAATTTCTTAGAAAGCTGCAATTTTTACTTTTAACTTCACAAGTTGGCAATTGTTTAGCTGTGTGTAAAAATATTGTTTCTGATTTTGCTAATAATAAATGTTAACAATTTACAGCTTAGAAGGGAGATATTAGAACAGGTTTTAACATCAAGCCTGTAGAGTGAAGAATGATTCCACATGTAATGCTTCATACCCCACAACATGCATTAAACTCAAATAAGCACGTAGGGGCAGCTTTATTCTAACAAGCTCAACCTTTACTGAAATATATGGATTTTTATATGCTTTAAAAAATATATTTTAACTCTGTAATGTTTGTTTCTTTTCTCCAAAGCCACCCGAAAGCATCTCTGAGATGGACATCAAGCTGTTCTGTAAGCTTTTTGATTTTTAAGTGCTTTATTCTTTGTTTTTTGACAAATGAGCAACAAACTTTGTTTTGTTGGTTGGTTTGTAGGTAAGAATGCCTCCTTCCTGCGAGTCGTGCGTTGTCGGTCTTTGGATGAAGAATATAACGTGGAGTCGGTAAACAAAGACGAAATTAGTACGTTTGAGATGAGTTTTCTGTTCAGCTCTGATTCTTCTTGAGTTTTCTCTCTTGCACCGTTCGCTCATCGACTATCAAACATGTTTACCTGCTAACTGTGACGTGGTCTTCCAGCTTCTTGTATGGACAGTCCAGACAGTGAGATGGTCTTCTACCTCATGCTCCGGGCCATTGATCGGTTCTATCAGCAGCACTCCCGCTACCCAGGTACTTCCTGATGGTTTTTAAGTGATACAGCTACACCAATCAAAAGTGTGTTCTCGATCAACTACTTTTTATGTTTTTGACTAAGTTTTATATCTTTACACTTTGGGAGGTTCTTTTGCTTTGTTTTATTTTGTCAGCGTAGTTTGTGCCTTGAAAAGGAAAGTGATGCTTTTGGTTTACAAGCTCTGATAAAGTGACGATTAATTAAAAAAATATATATACATCCAAAGAATCCCAGCATTCCTTGAAGGAATGAATGTCGCCTGCTTCCTTCCATACCAGTTTGCAACTAAGATCATCTTATTTTGATAAATGATGGTGTTATAGCCAGCTTGGTCATCTGTCCATCTTCTTTCTTCACCCACTTCTCTGTGCATGGTCCCGGAGGGTAGTTGATGATGATCTCCAGCAGACGTTAGGGGAAAAGCGGGGTACACTCTGGGCAGATCACAGGTCCATCACAGGGACACGTGGCACTTTGCCTCTGTCTCTACACAATCAAAAACTTTATGGTCATTGTAACAATAAAACATTGTACAATGAAATTAAGGTACATAATTACTCTGTTAGAATTAAGATATATACTATATAGAGTAAAGACAATAAGAAGTAAAGTAAATACCCAATAGTCGTTAAATGTTTTCCATCCACAGCACATCAGCTGGAGTTGACTTAAAGCTATATTATACACATGAAACTATTTTATTACAAGCATGAACGTGCACAAAGTCAGAGTGACCTCTTAGCAGCATTCAGCATGGTGATGACTGAAGGATAAAAAAAATTGTTTCCTAGTCTGTTAGTTTTTGTCTTTATTTATCTGAATAAAGACAAAAACTAACAGGCGTTCAAACGGCACATGTCCTGTGCGTGATGGGTCCTGAAGGGTTTTCTTGATGTTCCTGAGACAACAGGAACTACGCAATTCTTCTAGAGAGGGTAATGAGAGCCTACTATCCGCTGGGCGACCGTAATGACCTGTGATGACCCTACACGCATCGGCTCTGCACCACACCGCACCAGTGATGGGCCTGCCTACTGCCAGTACCCACCCCCACTCAGCTCAGTTTATGGGATCACTTTGTACGTAGTTCCAATTGAACTGCTCTGAGCTGACGACTGTGACGTAAGCAGGCAGCAGCCGTTGATCGGCCAGTGGAGCTACGTCACAGGACGACCCGCCCAGCACATACTTGTCAAGTCTTATGGATTTTCCATGAATTAAACATGACTACAGATGCACAGAGGAAGTCTTACAGGTTTTTAAAAAAACTCACCTTTGAATTAATTTTATGTCTCCGAGCCAGCCTGTAGGGAAATGCTAAGGTCGCCGCTGCCTCCTCCTCATCCTCCCTGCTCAGCCACGGTGGGGTTTGTGTGCAGATTGTGGGTTAGTCGGTTTGTTTTTTTTAGTTTTTAGTTCAGTATGGAAGCTCCAAAAACGGTGCCATGGTCCAATGATGAGGTCCAGACCTTTCTGTCTTTATTGGCAGATCCGAAGATTCAGGGTGGCGCCACAAGAAACGCTCACTTTGTATCGATGATCCCGCCCACCGAGCGGGGAAACAAGTCACATGACAGTTCACCTACGCCTGAGAAGAGACGAGAACCGAACGGAGTGGCACTTCTCAGTGGCAAGCAGCTATAAAGACGAACAACCATTCTCACTCTCGCTAGTCGTTGATGTACATCCAATCATTTTATCTCTGACAGTTTCATAAAAATCCATCCAGTGACTAGAGGTTTTTTTATTACCACACCAAGCCTTTAAAATTAACTTACATTTTTATTTTACGATGCATCAGACGTTAACGCCTTTTCCCCTTCTGCAGCAGGTACTAAAAGTCAGGGACCTTTGGGGAAGTCTGCAGCTTTTTTAACAATTATTTACAGGTTTACCAAGTAAAATTGCTTCTAAACTGTGACCTGTCTGGGGAAGGCTTATTATTTGTCCTTATACTACAATCTAATCTGTCACACGTGTTTGTTTTTTATACCAGGAGTGTATAACTACCAGGTGGAGGAAGACATCAGCAAACTGAAGCTGTGTGTGAACAGCCTGCTGCAGGAGTACAGCCTCAACGTCAACATCAAAGATGACTACATCCATGAGTTGTGAGTCCTGCTCACTGCTTGTTTGGCTTTTTTAACGTGATTAACAAATCCTTTCAAATAGTTTATTTTAAAATTGTCCCCGTGCAGCTGTCGTTATGGTGCAGCGGAGCCACACACGGTTTCTGCATTCCTGGGAGGTAAATCCTTTACATGCTGCCTTCACATCGACGCACTGCTCATGAACTCACATCCAGCGTTGTGTTTGTGCAGGATCGGCTGCTCAAGAGACCATTAAGATCCTCAGCCACCAGTTTGTGCCCTTCAACAACACCTTCATTTACAACGCCATGTCTCAGACCTCTGCAACGTTTCAGCTGTGAAACGTCTGAGGAAACGCTGCAAGGAAGGAGCTGATGTTAAAATGATGAAAAAGGGAAAAAGACGGCAAATAAATCAAATGCATGTTGGAGATTCTTTGTCGTCCTTCTCTTCTACAGATGTTATGAAACAAACCTGGCAGTAAAACTTGCAAAATAAAACCTTCAGTTAGCATTTTCATCTTTAATAATAAATTATAACTTGGCTGCACTTTGTATATTTTTGCTGCAGCTGTCTGTTCTTGTGTTTTGGTTTAACTTTATAAAACATGTTCTGTTTTAATCCTGTTAAAGGTTCCTACAGTTTGCCTGAACGTGTTTATTTGGTTTCAGCACAAGAGCTAATTTGCTGTTTTAACATCTGTAACGTGTGAAGAAAAAAAAAAAAAAGACTTTTAAGCGGCTGAAAGTTGATTAATTTGTGGTTAATGTTCATTTTAAAGCTTTGTGAGATGTTTATTTCTAGGCAAGTGTAGGGAAGCGTTAGCTGCTGGAGATGGTTCTTTTGTTCAACACTAGGGGGCACTCTTTCTTTTATACTGTGCACATTTATAACAATTTTGAACAAAGTTCATGAGTTCTGAATATATTTATGCTGCTTTTGGAAGTAACCAAACAAAGGAAAACTTTAAATGTTATTAATCACATAGACTGTTTATTAGCATCAGTCTGAAAGGTGTGATGAAGAGGACCCTGGTCTTTAGAGAGCATCTTGTGATGAGGTTCATTGTGGTGTAACTGGGCAGATCGTTTCTTATTGGTAATATTTGTGTATATGGTTGGCATCACAAGCCAGTTACCACCAGTTATTTTGTGATTACTGCTCTAATATATTCACAGCTGTTCTGTCTTTCTGAGGGATCAAGCTGGTAGCCAAGACGCACTCTGGCAGTTTCCTAAATCAAGATTTTGTCGACCGCTTCTTAAAGATTATCGCGTCTCCATCCATCCATCCATCCATCCTCTGCCTTGTAGGATTAGTCTACAAGTGCTGGGTTACTGGGTCAAAACAAGAACTCCCTTGTGGATACAAACATCAAACTTTAAATAATTTCTGCAGAAAGCTGTTCTTTTGGATCTCACTAGTTTCCTGACATTAAACAGAACCTGGTTATTGCTGACGCTGTTAGTGATTGTTTTTTCTAACAAATATATGTGAAAAGGTAACATTTTGTCACTAATTATCACCATGTGTTTTGATTTTTTCAAGCCAACCCTCCCATCCTTCTTTACTGATGAGATAAAACCGAAAGAAGCAGCTGAAACGGGTCCTTTTTTCATATTTGCAGCAAAAATATGTCATACTGAAGAAAATAATATGGTGTCAACAAATTACACTGTCTTATAAAGCTAAGTCGTAGCGCACCGCGTGCATATGTAGAGAGATGGACTGATTTGTGTCAGTTACGCTTCGTTTACGTGAACTTTGTGACCACAGAGGCCTAAAAGTGCCATCTTATCTGCAGCAAATGTGATGTGTGTGTGGGAACACACTAAGAAAAAAAGGTAATTTAACAAAATGAATCTGAATCAGTGAAGGTCAGGGGTGTCTAATCCTGGTCCCCGAGGGCCTCTACAGGTTTCTTTGCTACAACGCACCGGATTTGAATCAATGGGGGATTAAGAGGCTTTTGTAGAACATGACGCGGTGATTCAACCATTGAATTGGGTCGTAGCAGAAATACAACTAAAACATACAGGATGGTCATCAAGGACCACGACTGGACACCCCTGTAGGCTCATAGCCACATGAGCACCTAAGACAGAGCAGGCCTCTTCTTTGTCTCCAGAATGTCTCAAATATTTAATAAAAACACAAATGGGTGGATTATCTGGGACAGCAGCAGCAGATCCATGTTCTACAGGTGCATTAAGACCCCATCAGGTTGTGAGTTTGGATGATTGGTTCAAATGATTTCTAAGCTGGTTTGGGGGGACTCGCCACTTGTATTCTCAAAAACAAGCTATGGAAATAAATATTTTTGTCTTACAAAAAAAAAGACACATTTTCTTATCACAGATTCCACAGTAGTGGAATTAAAAATGTTTTATTGAGACCTCAGTTTTCCCTCTCAGCCTGCAGCAGGTCTAACCTGATGTATGTGCGGTCACGGCGAGCTGGAAGAAGGTGACCATTACTGCTGGAGTCGATGGGTAAATCAGAGGCCGAGCCTGCAAACGGGTCGCGACGCTTCCCGCTGGAAGCTTTTAGCAATAAAAAGTGAGAAAGTCGAGGCAACGGGATGAGTCAGCGTGTCCAAATGGAGGAAACTGCTCCCTAAATGCGTCAGACTGACGGTCGCATCCCAAGGACGGTGGTTGTGTGTCACCTTGCCGCACGCTGTCACTAAATGAAATCAGTATTTTACATTTCTCTGTAGGAGAGCTCGAGACGATCGAAGGCCGAGTTTTAGGGCAACGTCTTTTCAGCTTGAACAAGTGGATCCAACGTCCTCCTCCTCGTGAAGCCCAGGCTGAATTAAAACAAGGCTGGATTAAAACCACAAAACCTGGGGTATTTTGTGAGTTTGGAGAAAGGCTGCTGGAGGCCCAGCTCAGGATCTGCTCGACCTCCCCATCCTCGCTGTCAGCAGCACGGTGCTGGAGCTGCAGAATAAACACCTGCGCGTCCTTAAGTTGGAACAATGTAACTTAAGTTGATTTGGAAAACAAGAGAGATTTTAATGAAAACAAAATGTTTTTCCTAAAGGCTGATAATAGTTTGTGGTTAAAGTCTATGATGATGCCATTTTAATATTTATCTACAAATCCAAAGAGATTATTTTTATTTTTTTCAATGTTCAGACAATTCTGCAGCCTCTTTTCTTGCCAACATCTTATCTTGTTTTACTTCTAAATGACTAAATACCTTTTTAATAAATTTAAAATTGGGTCCATACATACATCTATCCATCCATCTGTTCATTCTCTTCTGTTAATTCATGGTCGGCTCGGCTAGCGGCAGCAACAGGTCCAGGAGCAGAAGCCAGACATCCGTGACACCATGCAGCCCCTCCTGGGGGATCTCAAGGCCTTCCCAGGAGTTCTGGGTCAGCTCCAGGTGGGACATGCTCAAAACACCTCCACAGGGAGTCACCGAGGAGGCTTCCTAAACAACTTCTTCTGACTTCTTTAGGTGTGGAGCAGCAGGTCTAATATTAACTCCTCCTGGCTGATGAGCTCCTCGCCTTTTCGCTAACGCTGAGCTTTGGAGGAAGTTCATTTCTGCCACTTGTATCTGGAATCTTGTTCTTTTAGTCACTCCTCATGACCGTAGGTGAGGGTTGGGATGGGTTGCCCGAAATAGTAACTCAAGAGCTTTGTCTTCACAGTGACAGACTGGAGCAACATCCTCATTGCTGCAGACTAGGCCACATCCTTCAGTTCTTCTCCTGCTCTATTCGACCATCACTCATGAGCAAAACTCCTCTGCTCAAGACTAAGTCTTCTCTCCAATCCAGAGGGAGCATTTAATACTTGTCAGGATCCAAATTAAGGTTTTGAAACTACATAATTACTTGATACTAATTTAATACTAACTCAGATAAAACACAAATTTGAAAGGATATTTAAAAAAAACTCATATTGTGGGAAATCAATTTGCTCCATGATGTTTTATCACAATATTGTCTGCAAAGTTTGAAAGAGTGACTGAATAACAATGGGTCACCTTTTATTCTAAAACCCTTTAAGTGGTTTTTATGTGCATTTGCGTTCATTTTGTCACAATATTTCTTTATAGCTCATGGCAGCTACGATTCCTTGTGTGCTTAATTCAAAACAATTAAAAATACAAAATGTGATTTACATATTTGATGGAATGCTACACTTTTTCTTGCTTTCCATTAAAATTTGTGCAGAGTGTTCGACTACATCAGGATGTCCCCACGGTGTTTGAATTCTGCAGTATATTTTATTTGTCATGGAGCAGCGGGTATAGAGCCGTCACCTCTTAGCAAGGTTGCAGGATCACATGGCCTGGAGGTTCTTCACGTTTTGTGCGGGTTTTCTCCGGGTATTCCGGTTTCCGCTCAGGCCAATAACATGCATTGACTGGTCAGTGAATAAATGTCCCTCTGATGGACTTGTGACCTGAGAGCTCTACAAGACATGGGAAGGGAAAGCAGATAAAACGTGTACTGGTATTTGAGTAGAAAATACCATTTTCTAATAAAAAAACAAATTGGTTCAGTATTTTTAAGGTCAAATATTTCTGATGAACCTGTAGTTATGATGTTCAGTGCTGATTGTGACCCGGAAAGAGGGATCACAGAGTGAGATGCAGATTGTAAAACTCTGTAAAACTGTCAGTTCCCTGTAGCTTTCAGTCGAGCAGCACGCAGACTCACACTCACAGGAGATGAGTCATGTAACAGCACTCCTACAAAGTATGAGTAATGTTTGGAGGATCCACCGCTCTAGATTTAATAACATGGCCGAATGGAGGTGTGTATTCAGCTGATGCCTTTGTGTCTGATCTTTGATGTGTCCGTGTGTGAGGGAATGTTTGTTGATCCTCTGCAGCATCAGTTACATCAGCAGCACTCAAATGTGGCCAGAGTACATTCTTCAGGTACCATTCTCCTCTGTCATCACACTTCAGCATCCTTCTTGTCGCTGACATCTGCTGGAAAGGCAGCTGGAATTCCAGTCTGAAAAAGAACCACAAAAATAATAATAATGATAATAAAACTTTTTTTTTCCTCTGTGTGTTTTATCAGATATAGATATGGCCTTCAGGTACGGACAAATACTTAAATGGCTTCAGATGACCTCTTTTAATTCCTGTGAGAAAGTTTTGAGAGTTGTATTATGCTTTAACATTCAACTATATTTACAATTTTCCACATAAAAACACAGCAGAGACATCTTCAGTTCCTCCAAAAAAATGTTTTTGTCTTTCAAATTTGCAGCCTTCAGCAAACTTACTTTGTTTAGTCTTCAGGCTACTTTTAGCTTTTAGTTAGCCTTACAACTTTAAGCTTTTAACTAAACAAAAAAAATGCATGTTAGTTTGCCTTCAGGCCCACAGCTCAAATTTCAAAAGAGATCTGTGATCTCAATGGGATTTGTCTGGTTAAATATAGATTAACAGTTATTATTGTTTACAATTAGCTTTTAGCTACCGTTGTGCTACTCATTGCTTTAGTTAGCCTTTGATACTTTTACATTTTATCTACCCTTTTGCTACTTTCAGCTAACATTTAGCTACTTTAAGCTAGTACTAGCATCTTGCTTGTTGCTTTTATAACTTAGCTTATTTTAGCTTTTAGGCATGTTTCAGCCCTTTTTAAGCTTTTAGCTAACTGTTTGCTACTTTTTTTTTTTTGCAAAGGCTTTTTGATACTAAAAGTATTAGCTATCATTTGGAACTGTTAGCTAACATTTGATAATTTGGCTTGTGTTTTAGTTCATTTAGCTAGTGTTTTATTTCATAATGCTTTTAGGTAGCATTTGCAACTTTTAGCATTTAGGTAGCATTTCATTTTTTTTTTTTTTTTTTTTAAATTTTATTCATTTCATTAAAACCAAGTCAACAACTCAAAA
>JARVGV010000645.1:6491726-6512182 GCA_031762435.1 Hypsolebias longignatus | reverse complement strand
GAGTACACCCCCCCCCCGCCCCGCACCCACACACACACACACACACACACACACACACACACCAACCTCTCAGAAAATATCTGGACTGTTGTTCTGGCACATCAGAAAAGTGAGGGATGATGCATTTTGCTACACCTCACAGTTATTGGTTGAATATGAAGAGTCTGATCTCAGAGACAGTTTGTAGCCGTTGGCAACAATTAAAGCTTCATCAAGGTTCATGGATGTAAAAAGTGTAGAAAGAGTACGCATTACTACCAAAACGTACCACAAGAAGCTTTGCAGCTTTTGTTTGTTATATTAGGTTGATGTCCACTAACTAATTTCTTTAGGGGATTTTAAACATTTGATAAGGTCAATATTAGAAACATCAAAGTAAATATGTTCTTGTTTTTGGTATTTTACCTTGTTTTCAATCACCTCCGGACCGTCTCCCCATGTCGGTTGTTCTGTTCTTTATGTTGTTCTCTTGGACGGGCTGTACTGAAAATGTAATTTCATTGTGCTTCGGTGCAATGACAGTAAAGCTGATTCTGATTTATATTGTTTATAACACTACTTTTATTTTAACTGCATTTTTTACTTTAGTTTATTGTTGTTGTTGTCTGTACTTTATATTTTCTGTCTGGAACAGGTCTCGCTTGTAAATTAGTCCTCGTGACTCAATGAGACTAACCTGTATAAATAAAGGTTGAATTAATGAATTAATCATTATGTACTGTATATATATTTTTTTTTCTACAAGGTATCTTTATGATGTTACAAATGACTAAAACACAAAGTGTGAAATAATTTTTTTTTTTTCGTCTGACTTTTTTAAGTTGACTAATCTTATTGCTGTGATTTTATTTTTTATAGTGGTAAAAGCTTTCCAGGAGTACTCTGAACCAGAAGACGCTGCCCCGTCCTCCCCACGACGAGCTCCGACATCAGGAGAAGACGAGGCTGTCGTCCTACCACTGGGGGACAACACACTCACACACAACTTAGGCATTCCCGTGCTGGTAGTCTGCACAAAGGTAAAAAAAATAAATAAAAAAAAAAAACACACACCTGCTGTCCAAGAACTGAATTTGCTGTAAGGTTTAATCATGTGTGATGCAGGTTTATTTGCATATAAATCAAGAAGATGGCACAGCATGGGCAAATGCTCTAAAAAGAGAAATAACATTTAATGTTCTGTATTTAATGTTTCTGTATTGAACTTTTTTGAACATTTAATGTTAATATAATTGCTTTAAATTTTAAGCATTACATAAAAGGAAATGATAAAATTATATTTTCAACAAGCAGAAAATAATAAGCTTTCACCTCAATAGTAAAGTTGCAGTAAACATATTGTTTTCTGTCCTGATTTAAAGGAACCAATAGATTCTACACATCTCAGGTATAGAGTGAGGTTTTTTTTTTTTTTTTTGTGTGTGTGTTTTTTTAGGAGCATGAACATAACTAAAATCTGCCTCCTTGTTTAGTTCTGGTCATGAAACCTGTCCTTGGTGACCTGAGAGGTCAAGGTGATCATACCTGATGAGTAGCTCTGGAATGTATTTAAGGCCTTTTAGACCAAAATTCAATTTTACATTAAATACTTTGACAAACAGAAAGTCGGTGTAGTGATTTAAGGACGAGTGTGACATGTTCTGTTTTCCTGGCTTAGGCCTGATTATTATTTTTATTAACACCTATAAAGACACAGGAACATTAATGATCCAACCTACTGAAAATAAAAGCATGCACTGCTATTTCTGTGTCCTGTTTAGACAGGAATCCTTAAGTTTTTTGTAACAGTTTGAGGATGAATGCAGGCTAATTAAATCATAGATTTCATGTGAATGTTAAAATTTAGATTGGCGTCCAGAATTACTCAGGTTTCTGGCACTCGCTTCAGTTTTTACTGGACACCTGTGGAGTTCTTTGTAATATTAGTTGGAACAGTTGCACTAAAGTCTCTTCACCCCTTTCAGGTGGAAAAAGCCTCTTTATATCCTCAGATTAAATTGTTTGTTACCCACCCATTAATGTTTGGTGATGCATAATAGATGTGACTTATACACTGTAAATCCATAAACACGAAGCAAAGATTTATGTATTTTTCCACTTTATTAGTCATATTTTGATTGATGCAACTTATAGGGCGGTGAGACGTGTCCGGTGGAAAATACGGTAGTTTAACATGTTTCTGTTTCCCCATGTTCAACTCCTCCACCTCAGAACTTTGCTGAGACTTTTCCAAAAACAAATGTGCATGTACAACTTTATAGTTGTCACAAATGTAAAACAAAATGAGATAATTACACTTGGAAAAAAAATTTCTGAAACATAAAAGGCTGTACATTAGTCCCTCGCTACTTCTCGGTTTTTCAAAATAAGATTGGACATGACGTAATCGGCTGATTGATGGATGAGCCATGGGTTGTTTATTTAAAATAAATGATTTTAAATGATTTTGCACCATGTGTGAAGCCCACAAGTGCAGGGAAGCTCCCTCCTGCAGCCGATCAGCTGATTTCCTTCTCTGCCACGCACACATTTCTGCTGCAGCTTTGTGAAGGTTTAACCTTTGCCGTCCAGCTGCACCGATCAACTTTTGTCTTCCAACTTAAAATTCAGAGTATGTCACATCGTACAATTGTCACAATCACAGAATATAAAAGTGTTATTTTTAATTATTTTAGAACTTCATGTTCAGTTGTTGAAGTGTGATTGATCAAAAAGTACATTTCTGATCCGTGCTGCAGAGCTGTGTGAAGTGTGTGACATCCATTTGATGTCCTGCTGCTCTTCTCTGAATTTTAAATTTAAATACTGTAATATTTTAAATAAACAACAAGCCATACCGTATGGATTTATTTAAAATGTTGCAGTATTTAAATTTAAATTGTTTAAGGATGGAGATTGGGGAGTAACAGTTAATGAGTGAGTGTGATTGCAGCCTGACACGTCATGACAATGTTTACTGAACTTGAACTTGGACTACTGTATCCATACTTTGTGGTTTTTCACTTATGGCGTGTGGACGTGCTGCGATAAATGAGGGACTATTGTGTTTACACCAAAAAAAAAAAGCTATTAAGAGTTAATGAATTGATTAGTACGCCACTTGTCATGCTCTGCTGTACCATTTTGTTTGTTTCACAGAAATATAAATTACTTTTCTGCTTTTTATCAGTGTGATGCAATCAGCATCCTAGAGAAGGAGCATGACTACAGAGAGGAGCACTTTGATTTCATCCAGTCCCACATCAGGCGATTCTGCTTACAGTGTATCCTTTTCATGTGGTTTCAGTGCTTTGTTAGAGGAGTCTTCATGTTTTTATTACAGACTGTTTAAATAAATGCCGTCATTGAGTTTCTGTATGACCTTTTATTGTCAGTCCGTGACTTTGTTCTTTCATTTGCACCTTTAACTGAGTTCAACAGATGGAGCTGGCCTGGTTTATTCTTCCGTCAAAGAGGAGAAGAACCTGGATCTGCTTTATAAATATATAGTACACAAGCTGTACGAGTTTCAGTTCACCTCACCTGCCTTAGTGGTGGAGAAAGACGCAGTGTTCATGTATGTAAAAGATGTGCAAGTTTGCTTTTTGTCCTGACTGTTTTACGTTACGTTGGTGTCAGTGCATGCTTGAATTTTCTTTTAATGTCACACAACAATTCCATTTTTCAAGTGATTTTAAATTTGCTACAAAATATCTTGAAATCCTGTGTTCATTTCAACCACTACACATGAACACGCTTCTTCCTTTTTTAAAATTTTTTTTAGTCCATCTGGATGGGATAATGAGAAGAAAATTGGGATTTTGCACGAAAACCTCACAAACGTTAGACCAGATGATCCATTTGAAGATTTTATCACAAAGCCTCCAGTGCGGAAGGTAAGGTAGAGCAAATCCTGGACAGATGATGTTACAGAAGGTTGTGTCAGCTTCTTACAGCCGAGGCCATGAAATCTTTATTTATGTGCTCCTCAGTTTGTTCATGACAAAGAGATCAACGCAGAGGACGAGCAAGTGTTCCTGATGAAGCAACAGGTAAAATTTATTCTTCTAAAATGACTCTGTGCTGTTTTTAATGTTGAACAGACTTTTATTTATGTGGGAAATACTGCATTTGAAGTTATGTCGCTCATCGGCTTGTTGTGGATAAATCTAATAAGGAAGCAAACAATAGTTAATTTTCTCCCCTTCTCCTTTGTGTATCTTATATAGAATATGTAGGTTTTCAAAATAAATTAATTGTAAATAACTTGTTTTTAAAAGTGTGAACTTGGATTAACCATAAAAACTTTTTTCCACTCTGCAGTCTTTGTTAGCAAAGCAGCCAGCAACGCCTACAAGAGGAGCAACAGTAAGTGTCTTAAATCCTTCACGGGCGGGATCTTTGTTGTTTTTCTTTTCTGGATTTTCGAACCAACCTGCTTTATGTTTCAGGAGTCTCCAGGACGGACGGCCTCGGCGTCCCCCAGGCCTGCGGGTCGAGCCGGACAACCAAGCATAACCAGCGGTTCACCGATGGCTGCCGTCAAAAAGCCTGATCCCAACATGAAAGGTAAGGCCTTTAATTTGTTTGCTTATTTTAACACTCATCAGTGGGAGCGATACTTAAAACCTCAGTTCTCCCTTGTCATAAGTGTCAACACTGCTGAGATTTTTTAAAGGTTAATCTACTACCCTCAAAAGTAAACAATATAATAATTCATAGCTCAACACACTGGTAGAAATAGACCCATTGGCCTTTTTTATTCTTCAGTCACCCATGCCTGTTCACAATTAACTATTCTAATACAGTTTAATTCACTTCAGTTTATTTATATAGCTCTAAGTTACAACAGAGGTGATCTCAGAGCACCCATTCATATACATAAAAGTTAAATTAACATTATTTATCTAAGGTAGTGTACCAAGCTAACTACCAAGGAGGAAGATACGGTCACTGCTACAGCTAGCTCACTGTAGTCCACAATTTATTTGTGTTAAAGTGAGAATGCTCTCACAGTTAGATTACTTTTATGTATACAAATACAGTTGAGTTTGTGTTGATGTTCTTATGTTTTTCACAAATTAATGTCACAGAAGTGAGGAACTTGGACAAGTTGAAGAAAATTAAAAGGTAGAAAATTAAGAAAAAGTTCAAACGCTTCACATGTATTGGACAGGAAAATAAATTTCCCATGTGTTGAACATAGTTCAAGCTCAAGAATCTTTATTATCCCCAAGGGACAATTAGTTCACAGTCAGTAGAACATAAAACATCCGTACTAGGCAAGACATTAAAATAATACAGAAATCATCTCTGCTCAATGAGAAGTCTGATCTCTACAGGGATGAATGAGTTTTTCAGTCTTTGTCCTACATCTGGGCAGCAGATACCTGCGTCCAGATGGAAGCAACCTGAACTCACCATGGAGTGTTTCTGCCATTTAGTCTCTGTATGCATCTATTATGTGTGTAATTTGATATTTTAAAATAATATCTAAAAGGTCTCAGTTTACGTTTGAATGGGAAGAGAACTAGCAGTGTGCTGGTTGATGGATGTTGTTAAATAGAATATGCCAAACCTGTAATAATAATAATACAGAAATGTGTTTTCTTCAGCGGGTGCTGCTAATGAGGGAGTGCTGGCCAACTTCTTCAACAGTCTGTTGAGTAAAAAGACGGGATCCCCAGGAAGTCCAGGATCTGGAACCGTTGGAGCTGGAGTTCAAGGATCTGGCAAGAAAACAGGTACGACTCGTGGTTCCTGTGCTGACCGTCGGGCTGCTGAGGTTCCTGTTAAAGTGTCATACTCGCATATTAACCCATGTTCTTTCACAAAACATTCTGACCTTTAGACAGAAACTGTTTTTTATATGTAGACGGCTAACATCAGAAAATGTATTTGAACAGTATTTTTCAAGACCGACACCAATAAAACCATTACAAATTTTCAAACAGAGGAGAAAAGATAATATAATCTATTACAAGCAGCTCCGATGCTCCTAACTTAAAACACCCAGAACAACTCTACAAGTTTCAGGATCACTTCTTGTCTTCACTGCAACTCGTTCATGTTTTAGTCATCTAGACAGCGTTAATGATGAACCAAACCAGAATTTTTAACATTATTGCTGTCTGTAGTTTTATATCTGCAGCCTGAGTAAGATGCTTAAAGCAGGGAAATTAAAAGATGTCTGCTAGGCCTGTCACAATAAATAAATTAATCACATTATAAATGATAAATATCAACCTCATTTTCATTTATCGACTTTATTGTTTCTTCTTGTCTCTTTCTTCTGAAGACACTGGAGTGCTCTTCACTGACCCCTCACTTTCTCTTTTCTCTTTAAAATCTGTTTTAAACATCCAAAATCATGTTTTTGGATTGTTAAAAGCAAATAAGCTGAGAAGCTAAGCCACGAGCTAATCTAACAGGCCAACCTCCGGGAAAAATCCTCTGTCTTGTCGAAGCTCCAAAGTTCGCAGTTAAAACCTGTGCCTTCGTGTAAAAAGTTATTCTTTGCAAAAAAAAGCTGAGAACTTGTTTACTGATTGTTTTTTAATTAAAAGTTTTGTGTGAAAAATGCTATGCTAAAGAGCTCAAACCACACTGAGTGTCCGCCATTTTGAGAACCAAAAAGAGACGGCCCATGCCTCGTCAAGGGGCCTCCCTCCCATTTTTCTCAAAGTGACACTGCTCGCTCCCTCACTACCCATCCTTCGGTTCAAACAGTCTTATACTGCCATCCGGTGGTAAAATAAAAAAAGTACTACATGCAAAACAAAACATTTCTTCTTACATTTGACAATAATGACTAATTATTGTCAAATTTCAAACAATATTATCGTTTATCGCAATAGTTTCTGAGACAATTAACTCAGGCCTAATGTCTGAGGAGACTTGTGACAGGTCTGTATGCACTGACACCACCCATCACAAGTGCCTGCATGGAAACTAACATCATTACTCCGCTGCTCTCTCAGCTTGTTTTTAAGTACTTCATATGTTTTGCACATATTTTACTTTTCTTTTTTCTAGCATAACAAATCAAAGCTAAATGTTCCTGGTTGAAAAATCCATTGCACACTTGATCACTCTGCCTCAGAGCCTCTGGTGTACTCTTTGTGTTAGCTCTGTAAACACGTCAAAGGATAAACGCATGGCTCCGTGTTACTTTACGTTCTGCATGTGCGTTAACCGTGGCAGCGAGTCGCCACAGCACAGGAACACATCACCATCCAAACCCCATCCATCCACTTCCTCACCGTAGAAGACTCTCATGACCACACACAGAAGCTACAGGAGATTACTTTTGGGCTTTGTCTCCTTTTTTTTTTTTTTTTTTCCCTCAAGGGCAGAAGCCGGGTTTGACTGACGTCCAGGCGGAGTTGGACAGGATGACTCGCAAGCAGGACCCCGTGGTTTCAGCTAACAACGTATCGCCAACGGAGCACGAAGCGTGAAGGCAACAGCTGCATCATCCACCGCGTTAATACTCTGGAAATACAAAACAATATTTGTACATGTGAGCGTAAACAAAAACATTGACCAAATCCCCAACGCCTATATCAGTCAGCGCACAGAGTTTGTGATCAGGAGGTGAGGTGGGAAGAGGTGGGACGTGCTGAAGGCTTGGCTTTATTTCTGTCCTCTCTTCCACTGTAAATGCTATTTTTGTGAAGGATGTCAGTTTGTTGAAATGTGTGCACACTCCCTGGCAGCCAGCCTGATGCTCCGGGCTGCAGGCCCCCCAGTTCCTGGGGGTTGAAAACGCTCTCCTCACGGAGTCTGAAGAGCGAAAACACGCTGGCCTCATGGCCTCCAGCTCGTCTTATCTCCAGGAAGGAATTTGGTCGCGATTGGAAAGGTATTTAAATATTGAGAAAGGAATTAAAATACTTGCAGACCTTTGTCTTATGTAAAAAAAAATATGTTGAATATGATGTATTTATACAAAGGTTCTCCTTTTTTTATTTTATTTTATTTTCTGCACCATGTCTTGGTTTAAGGAAACATTTACTGTATCACCTAACGTTAGAACGTCACTGACAACACGACACTAATGTAACATGTCCAGAGAACTGATGGTTCGTATCATTCGCCCTCGTCATCTCGAAGGATTCTGTAGATAGAAGTACAAAAACCAGATTCAGGTTAACTTAACTTTGTACAAAATGTTGTTTCTGTCCAAATTGTGAAAACGGCTTCTTGGACTAAATGAGACTAGACGGGATCTGACGGGCGTAGAAGTCGCAGCTTCTTTAGCTACTTGTTTGTATATTTTGGGAGGGGGTCGAACATCTTTCCTACTAAAACTCCGAAGTGCCTCGCACAGTTATTAGCCGTTTGGGTCGTAGTAGAGGTGCTCGTCTACGCTTGAGGAAATGCACTATAGCACCACTGGTTGAAAGGTTTCTGTTCATTTCCTTATAACCCAAATAATTTATTCAGTTTGACATTGTTGTTGATGTACAAACAAAAGCCCGTGGTCTTATTTTTCAAAAGGATCTCTGTAGCCTAGTTAATGTAATAAACAGAATGCCTTCACACAAACTGAACCGGCTGCTGGTATCAAGAAACCACAAAAGATAACCCCTAGACCTGCTGTGGTTGAAACCACTCATTAGCAGCCTGATTACTCAGTTTTATGCTGCTTGAACAACAACAACAACAAAAAAAAAGTTATTTTCTCCTTCGTTGTTGGACAGCACTTTTCTTTGTCTGGTTTCTCGTTATTTTCCACGGCAAGTTAAAACATTCCCAGTTTCTATGTGAAGTAGCTGTAGAACGTAGGAAACCTGCTCGTCCAGTTGGGTCTTTTTGTCGCTTTAAAGCGACGACCTTTGCCTTCAATGTACAGCTGCCTTCACGGGAAAACGCCTCGCTTGTGTCTTTGAGGGGTTGCTTGATTGTCTTTTATCATTGTCACAGCTATACTGTACCACATCATCATCATCATCGTATCTAATATTTCTAGTTTCACGTCACAGTCCTCAGTCATCAACCATGTACTCAAGGCCCTACTGAATCATATGGATGGTGTACAAAATAGTGTTTTGTTTGTTTTTTACATGAATGGTTTAAAAGAAAAAGCAGCTAATTGCTAATCATTGCTAATTGCTAATGGCAAAGACGAAAAAGGAACTGGAGTGAATTGGAACATTGAACCAAAGATGCATATTAGTCACTGCTTTCTGCATTTCCATCTCATTAACCTGTGGCACTCTTTTTTTTTTTTTAAATTTATTTATTTTTTTTTGTTCTCTTGCAAGGAGCGGTTGCATTCCACCCAGCAGACCTGCCTTTAAACTCTTAACGACACCCTGTAAACTGGTCGAAATGGCCCAGTCTGCTCCACGTCTGGAGTCTCAGCAAGCAGGGAGGGGAAAAAAGTGCACGTTTAGGGTGAACTGCTCTAAAAATGTTTTGCCATCGGTGGCTGCCTGGACTTTTTTTTATTTTTATTTATATAAAATGTATATTTGAGCTGGAAGTAAATAACAAAAAAGGGCGTAACTTAAAATTTGCTTTTTGGGTTAAAATATTCATCTGTTCTTTATCCGTTTAGTTAAAACTGCTTTTTCCCCCCTGACATCTGCTGAAACGAGTGAAGCACAATTTGAAGCACTTTTTATGCAAACGTTCTTGGAGGGATGTTCAGATTTGATCTTTTTGCTCCCAAGAGTTTGAGTTTATTCAGATTAAGCATTTCTCGTCATAACTTTTAGTTTTAAAACGTTTAAACGTCTCTGACCCGACGGACCGCCCTGACTTGTGCCGATCGTTCGCAGCCGGTTGTTAATTTGGGGCTTTTGTTGAGTGGAATGAATTGCTCTCGTGCTGCTGTCGTGTCAGGGTTGAACTCACTTTTTTATTTTTTATATGTAAAGTTTGCTTAATTCTATTGAAATAGAGCAGGAGTTGACTTTTGTACTGAAATGGGAGCTGAAAGCAGCTGCCTCCTCACATCCTAACTGAACGGCCTTCGACCACTATCCACCGTCTCCGTCTGTACGAGACTCCGAGCTCCTGCTTCCGGTCCTTTTCTCTTCAGGATGTCAGGACTTGTTTGAAGCACATGGCTGGCTGTATTTTGTGTGTCCTGGATTAACTCACAACTTTGATTGTACGTCTTTAACACAATTCTGTAGCCTCTAAGCTGCCTTGTGGATTCTAGCTTCTTATGCCGACAAAGATAAGGAAATTGTTTATCAAACCCTTTGCTTCAATAAAACCAAGAATACAAGCCTGTATGTAGTCTTTGTTTTTTTATTAGTAGTTTATTTAGTTTTGAAATTGTAGTTTTGACCTTTCCATGGTACTTCTTTTTTCTTTTGCCAAGTCAAACTTATTTTAAACACCTGAATTGTGTCCTGGTGATGTTTTTATGCAGAAACTTTGAAAAGCTTGTTTTTATTTATCTCTCAGCCACAACTGTATCAAATTTGAGCTAAAAGTCTGTAGAATCGGCTAAGTAGCCATTTTTTATCAAATTTAAAATACTCATCTAGCGTTCGTGTTATTTCGCTTGTTGGGCCGTAACTTCTGATCCGCTCAAGCTAATTTAATGAAACTTGGTGGTATCCTCATTCATGCTCAATCCAGGCCGAAAAATCTAACAAAGTTAAATCAGGTCCTTTGGATGGATTATTTTTGTTAAAACTTGTTTTTCATCCAAAAGACCAAACGTTTCAACAAAAATAAATCCATCAAGAGGACCTGACTTAACTTTGTTAGAAACTTGGTGTTGTTAGGAATTTATTTCACATTATTTATTTATATAGCATCAAGTCTCAACAGAAGTCATCTCAGGACACTGTACAGAAACATTCATATAATATATTAAAAAAGCCAGTTAGTAAAAAGTTATCGAAGGAAGCAGCAGATTGTGTGGAATCTTCATCACAGTCTCCCATCCCGAGCAAGCACAAAGGTAACAGTGGAAAGAAAAAATATCCCATTTTAACAAGAAGAAACCTTTAGCACGTATGTGTCAAACTTAAGGCCGGGGGTGCAAATGTGGCCCCTCGTTGACATCTGGCACCCAAAATGTTATTTTAAATGTAAAATACTTTTATCGCTTTAATCTTTTCAGTAATCTTTGATTATGATGTAAAAAGTTCAACAGAGAACGTCAAATGAGCCCAAACTCTTGTTGAGGAACCTACAGCCAAGAAAAGACGTTGGGTTTCTAACTTGAGTTAATGTAGATTCTGAAACCGGCCTTTAGTTTGAAAAAGGTTTTAATTGTGGCCCCCTTAAGTGAGTTTGACACCCCTGCTTTAGCAGAACCAGGCCGAGGACGAGCGGCTGTCTGCTTCGACCGGCTGGGTTTGAGAGGAACAAGAAGGAGAAACAAACACAATGACAGGTCCAGGTGTACTTTCTATAAGAGAAAAGACAAAATAAAAAAATAAAAACATGTTAAGATTACAAATGGGTAGATTAGAGCAAGTAAAGATGGCAGAGCGAGGACATGTGGTCAGTTTGTCCTCCAGCAGTAAGGGACAGCTCAGGAATCTCCAGCTGATCCTAACTATAGGATTTATAAAAAAGGAAAGTCTTGAGCTCAGTCTTATAACTGGACATGTGTTGCATCATTGTTTTTAAAACTCATAATTATGACTTTTATTCTCATAATTATTACTTTAAAACTTGTAATCATGACTTTAAAAGTCAAAATTATGACTTATTCTCGTAATTATGACTTTAAAAGTCACAATTATGATTTTAAAAGTCAAAATTATGATTTATTCTCAAAATGTGACTTTAAAACTCAAAATTATTACTTTTATTCTCATAATTATGACTTAAAAAGTCGAAATTATATGTTTTTTTTTTCTTCATTCAACCTTTGTTTAGACAGGTTAATCCCATTGAGCCTCGAGAACTCATTTACAAGAGAGACTTCCTGTTGGGCTTTTATTTCTTCTTTCATGACGGAAATGGGCTTCCAGCCTTCCACAGACCTATAACATAACTCTCCCTCAAACAAAAGCAAACTGCCATCACATTAACAAATGTTTGCATCACTGAGTGACAAAGCTCTTGTGATTTCAGGGCGTCGCGCAGCTGTAATATCAACAATGACCACGAGGGGGTGGTAAAGTACAAGGAGGCACAATTTACAAGCGTGAGGAGTTGGAAAGTTTACATTTACAACTCTAAATATAAATATTCCGCATTAAAGCGCATCAATTTTTTTTTTAACTTGAGTGATTTTATTGGGATGCCAGCGAGCTGTTTGTTCAGCATCAAAGCATCCGTCAGAATGTGCAGCCAAAACTTGGTCAAAAGAAGATCCTGAAAAAATGCGAGTTCGGTTCGGACTGGGCTCGTTTTACAGGCTGTTAGAGAATAAAATGGACTCTGAAGAATGTGCAGCTTTTCAGAGGGGCGGAGACAGAGCCAGCAGCTCCGTCCACATCGAGCCGAGCGGCGGCTGGAGGCAGCGTCCCGCTGGGAATTTGCAACAGAAGCCCCGCGGGCTTTACGCGGGTTCGAGCCGCAGTTGATGAATGTTTTTTTCGGTTTTGGAAACGACTCGCACACCCTCGGCTGACGTTACTTAGACATGGTTTAAATATCTCAGCGAGTAATGCTGGGATTCGAACTCGTGACACGCCGATCTCCGCTCCCCAGCGGGGAGGAGGTTACGCCGCGGAGTGACATCAGCACGACACATTGCAGCCTAGATTTTTTTTTCTCCCTCCGCGTCTTGTTCCAGACCAGAGCATCTACAGCTTCAGCAGTCACCGCGGGGAGGCGATGAAAAGTGGACCGCTCGGTTCGGTTTGTCCACGTCCAGCCTGCACGGGACAAAGTGAGCCCAGCTCAGGTAGATTCTGATCGAACCGGTCCCGGTCTGGGGTCCAGCGCCCACCGCACCCGGAAGCCATGAGGACCACCGAGGAGACCGAAGGCTTTGACTGCGAGGCCTCCAACACCTCCATGATCTCCGGGGCCAGCAGCCCGTACCAGCCCACCACCGAGCCCGTGCACGCGCGGAACGTTCTGGGGGGAATAAGGTGCGACCTGGAGTACCTCAGGTCCCACTTTGGGATTTTAAAAGTGCTCGAAGTGGTAAGTTATTATGACGCACAACACGAACCACTCACTAAGATTAATTAAACATCACATTTCTATATATACCTATATTAAAAAAAAAAAAAAACTGCATTTTTTAAAAATTATTTTTCTGTCAACACATGAAAACAAAAAGTTTTCATCAGCAGCTCCTATCATTAAAAGTTCAATTATTAAAGGGCTCATAAATAACAAACAAAACCTGCACAGCACCGGTATTTTGGTCTGATTTGGTCTTCTTCTGTGACCCATCTGCCAACTACCACCGTGTGTTTTGTTTATGTTGAGTGTGGACCCACACATCTGGAAAACTACTGGAGTAAACGTCAGAATGCACCATTTGTTATAGTTGAAGGTAATGTGTTTTTCCCGCGTGATGTCAAAGTTTTGCAACGAGTATCTTTAAATAATTTGTCACTAATGATTTTGCAAACTTTGACCTTTGCGCTCCCTTTTACAAGGACAGATATCACTCATGCATTTTGTCCTCAGTAGTGTTTGTCACTGTTGAAGCACCTTAAAGTCCTCACAGTCACTTTAATTCTCTAACCAGATGTCAGAGCAGAGTGAAATAAGGGCTCAGAGCAGGGCTGCACGATATTATCGCCATGGTATCGGTATCGGCCAATATTAACGATAAAGTTAAACATGGGACATCGGCCATTCCATCAAATACTGTATAAATAATACCCAGCACAACATTATGAAATCACACACACCTTTGAGTTTAGATTGTGCAGATTTACAAATTTGCACAGTTTGATACCGTAAATATCATGAATAAATTTGTCATTAAACTAGGGCTGGACGATACGACCAAAACTTTTATCACGATATATTTCTTAATTTCGGTCCATAACGATATAATTCCTATATCGATATAAACAATATAAAAGCCTCAGAAAAACAATGTTCACCTTTTATTTATATTTAGCCTTCAAATAAATTTTAAATCACCATCAAATACATATAAAATTCTCAACTTTGTCAATAGTAATAATAGTTTTAACTTTAAACATAACCCATGCAGCAACTGCATTTGCTGCATGGGTTTCTTTTTGACACAGCTGGGGGTGTTGGTTCAGGGTCACATTGGCTCAAACTTTTATTGTGCTTCATCTTCTGACTCTCATCATATTCTGTCGAGTGGAAACTTTTCAGATGGAACAAGTTAGATGTGTTCCCACCGCCAGTTGGAACGACTCTCCAGCACATTTTGCAGCACACTTAGCCGAACCACTTCCACACCGACAAATTAATCTTTCCTGTCTTATCACATATGTCATGTGCTTTCTCTTCACTTGTGAAACATTGTTCAGTCACATTCTGACGGTCATGGGCACTCATTTTGAAGTGAAAACTTGACGCGTTGGAGATTAGCCTAGCCTAGCCTGCTACCGCTAACGTCTTCTGGACTCTGGCTCTGCGTAACATCTACGTCACCACGCACTGACATAGTTGTGTGGCACCTTTTTCTTTCCGGGTTGAAACTGAAGCAGCCGCTTCAACCCGAACAGAAAAAGAAATGCATCAATGTAACGCTGTAATCAAATTGAAATATCGAAAATGTGCTCAAAACTCATATCACCGTTATTGAGTAAAAGTATATCGTGATATATATTGATATCGAATTATTGTCCAGCCCTAAATTAAACGTAGTTGAAGTGTTGCATCATTTTCAACCCCCTTTTTGACATCTGTATTTGACAAACTGACAAAGACCATGCAGAACAATGTAGTTTTTAATTCCACAGCAGAGAAAACTATGTAGTCTCTGTAAGTCGGTCTAAGGGGGAAATATCGGTATTGGTATCGATATTGCCCCCCAAAAAAATCTTATTCCTTGCTCAGCGATGTGATAACTTGTCAGAAGGGAAATATCCATTTAGCCTTTTTCTTCTTTTGCCAGACAGCTTAGTGCAGCCTCATGCACACAAAGTTGTGTGTTTGTGTGTGCCCAGAACAGGAAACATGGAGTAGTAATTACCTCTTAGTGTTTACGAACAGCATGGCAACCTACAAACATGCCGTCGTCTTTGCTCGACTTTTAAAACTTGTTTTGCACTCAGTCAGTAAAGATGTTTGTTTTCAGCGGCATGCGGTTGACGAAGAGTTACACGCACACCTGTGATGTTTACCTTTGTGCTGGAGGGAAAGCAGCCTTGGAAACCATCTGTCATCAGTGAGATAAAAAAAAAAAATGTTTAGAAAAGGAGTTTCCAAGAAGATTTCCGCTCACAGTCTTTATCCTGTTGACACATTTCAGAATAATTCTTTAGATTTGGACTCGATTGCACAAAACAAGATTGTTTTTCCATATTGTCAGAGCTGATATATGATTTAGTTATTGTTATTGTCTGATGGTAAAAGAAAGAGGTGGAAGATAATGTTTTACTTTCAGCCCGGCCAGTTCTGCTTCTGCCCTACTTTGTATTAGCATCCTGCATTGTTAATGCTAATTCTAGCCTTTTATGCTAATTCTGCCCTTTAATTGTTAATTATGCCCTGATTTTGCTGTTTTGCTACTTTCCACATTTATCTAGCATATTTTACTATTATACTACCTTTTAAATAGTTTTGGTTCATAGCTAGTATGCTTGTGCCTTCTGCTAACATTTCATTACTTCTAGCAATTAGCTGCATTTGACTCACATTTTGTTACTTCTAGCTGATCATTAGCATTTTCTTTGTTATTCTCAGCTTTTCACTACCGTATTTATGGCTCTAAGCTAGGTTTGTAGTTATTTTCCAGCATTTTGCTTCTTCTGGCTCTAATCAACTTTTAAGTATGAACTTTTTTAAGCATCTTTCAGCAAAATAATTCAGCAATATGCAGCATTTTTGCAAGAAATAGTTATTTTCTGGTTAACATTTGAGGTCAGTCCGGTTCAGCTAATCAGCATTAGCATACACAAAAATGGCTTTACATCCGATTTACAGATATTGAGCTGAAGTTTGGTGTGGTAGTAACTGAGAGTCATTTAGGGGAGTGGTGCAGAGAAGGCGAGCCTGTGCTCAGAAGGTCGCCGGTACGACTTCCCAGACTAACATCAAAATGTGGATGGGAAAGGTGAAGCACACACACCTGCCTCCACCCTCATCTGCCCCACTCTGGGCCCTTGAGCAAGGTCCTTAACCCTTGTTGCAATAAACAATAAATCAATTAATCGCTTGATAAATGAAAATGATCAACATCATTTTTTATTTATTGGCTTCATCGTTTCTTCGACACTGGACGACAAAAGGCTCAACTCCGGTGCTCTTCACTGACGACCCCCCCTTTCTCTTTTCTCTTTAAAATCCGTTTTAACCGTCCAACATTTTTGGATCGTTGAAAGCAGCTAAGCTGAGAAGCTAAGCTAGGAGCTAAGCTAACAGGCCAACCTCGGGGAAAAAAAACCTCCGTCTTGTCGAAGCTCCAAAATTCACGGTTGAGACCTGTGCCTTTGTGTAAAAAGTTGTTTTTCTCTGCACAAAGAAGCTGAGAACTTGTTTACTGATTTTTTTATTAAACGCTTTTGTGTGAAAAATGCTATGCTAAAGAGCTCAGACCACACAGAACGTTCGCCATTTTGAGCACTGAATAAAAGGAAAGAGAGACAGCCCATGTCACGTCAAAGGGCCTCCCTCCCATTTTTCTTAAAGAGACGTTGCTCGCTCCCTCACTATCCATCCTTCAATTCAAACAGTCTTATACTGCCATCTAGTGGTCAAAAAATGCACTACAACCAAAATAAATTAACCAACATTCTTAAATTCTACAATAATGGCTAATTATTGTCAAATTTCAAACAATATTATCGTTTTTTGCAATAATTTTGGAGTCAATTAATCGCACAGTACAATGTATTATCGTGACAGGCCTGATGCTGGGTTTTTAATTATTCATGCTCATGCTTGGCTTCATGGGTAATTTGTCAGTATTTCCTATAATTGCACTAAAATAAACAACATATGGAGGCTTTTTCTGCAGCACGCATTTACTTGGTCCTAAAATATATTGGTTTGGATTTGTTGATCGCTTGTGCCAGAACACAAATATAAGCATTAAGAAACAAATTTCCTAAAATATGTCAACGAAGTGGCCCATTCTCTGAGCCATGGACACAGTTTAGTTCAGTATCAGCTTGTTGGATACAAACCGAACGTTTGAGTGTTCAAGGCTAGTGGGCCTTGCTGCTAAACGTTTGCGTATGCTCTTATGTGCGTCAGCTCTAAACATTTATTTTCCAGGTCAGGTTGTCATGTTTGTCCTCCATCATCAAGGACAGGATCAATAAGACGTTCACCTCCTCAGCTCAGAGGAGAGCTCCAAGGCTTCTCGCCAAACATTAATAGCTTCACTGGCATTTCATTTCACTGTTTTCTCCTCTGCTTGTTTCGCTGCATGAACTCTGAGGAGGCGTTGAACTAATACAAGACTGTCGGTCCGCAAAAACACATGATTTCTCACAAAATCTGAGTAAAATGTGTGGAGTTGTCCTGGAGCTCAAAGGGCAGATTTTATTTGTTCTTAATGGATCATCTTATTTACAGAATTCACACCAGGAGTAATTATCACCCTCAGTGCTAACAGGCTGGGACTGAATTAGGCAATGCATTTTTTTTTTTTTTTTGGGACATAATAAACATTTTTTTTAAAAAAGGTGTGCGTCATAAGTTATAAATTATGTAAAATATCAGCAATGTCAGTTTTAAAGCCTATTTACGGACAAGACGATGATGCACTTCAATCCCTCGCCCTCTTCGTCCTTGTGATGTTTTTTTTATTGCATTTGCACAAGTTTTTACAAACAACTGCCGCTTTTTCAGTGATCCATGTTGGAAAAAGAGTTTTTCTTCACCGAATAAAGCGTTACCTTGAAGTTATAAAACCATACGGTTTTCAGAGCTCTAGGTAACTTTAACAGAACCAACAAAGGTGGCGCTAAATAAATTTTCTTACAGGAAAATCAATGTAAAAAAAATCACAATACAAATTAATTTTACACAACTGCAAATAGAACTGTTTACATCACACACAGTTCTTTGGTTGTCTTTTACAGAACCCAAACGAACGCTATAATTCTGAAGTGACAAATGTTCTGTGTTTCAATCCGATACTTGATGCATTTTTTTTAAATTTACACACATTTTTCATTGTCGTCCTGCAGATTACAGCGCACGATTGCATTAAAGTTATTTAAATCAATCTCGTCATGTGTTTTAGATGTCAGTACATTACAGTAAAGAAAATCTGCTAATTTATTTCCTCAAGTTGCTTTTTTAAATTATTAAGCTGAGACAAAAAATATGCCTGATAATGGTGAACTGTTTTTATACACCTCAGGTGGGTCTGTGGGCAGTACGTACCCGAGTGTAGCAGGTCAGATTAACCCCTGTTCAGATTAAACTCTGGTATAGTTTGGCCCAGGCAGGGGATGAACTGTCCAAGGCCAAATTATACCCAGAAGTGCAAAATAACCTAGACCAGGGGTATTCAGCAGGTGGTCCATGTAGGCCGCTCACAATAAAAAAAATAAATCAATTAAAAAATAATTTAAATTCATCAACCTCATTTTCATTGATCGGCTTTATCGTTTTTTCGTGTCTCTCTTTCTACTGAAGACACTGGATGACAAAAGGTTCAACTCCGGTGCTCTTCACTGACCCCTCCCTTTCTCTTTTCTCTTTAAAATCCATTTTTACCGTCTAAAATCACATTTTTGGATCGTTAAAAGCAGCTAAGCTGAGAAGCTAAGCTACGAGCTAAGCTAACAGGCCGACCTCGGTGAAAAACTTTCGTCTTGTCAAAACTCCAAAACTCACAGTTGAAACCCGTGCCGTTGTTTAAAAAGTTGTTTATTTCCTCTGCAAAAAGAAGTTGAGAATTTTGTTTGCTGATTTTTTTTTTTAAATTAAAATCTTTGTGTGACATGCTATGCTAGAGAGCCGAGTGTCCGCCATTTTCAGAACTGAAGCGAGACAGCCCATGTCACGTCAAGGGGCCTCCCTCCCATTTTTCTTAAAGAGACACGCTGCTCGCTCCATCACTATCCATCCCTTTGGCTCAAATAGTCTTATACTGCCATCCAGTGGTCGAAAAAGGAACTACACACAAATTAATCAACATTTCTTCTTAACTTTGACAACACCGACTAATTACTGTATTGTCAAATTTCAAACAGTATTATCATTTATTGCAATAATGTTTTAGACAATTAATCGCCCAACAAAATTTGTTATCATGACAGGCCTAGGCCCACAGGCCATTTCTGACCCGCGGGTGACTTCAATTTGGTCAACTTCATTAAATAATAATAATAATTTTTTGTTTGTTTGGAGGGGCTCTGGGTTTGGTTCATTGCATTCATGATTCATTGCATTCATGATTCATTGCATTCATGATTCATTGCAATAAAATAAACAAATTTAAAAGTTCATTGTAAACTTTGGTTTATTTACATAATGACTTTAATCGCTGGATGTCCGGCCCTCAAGTTCTTGGATCGTAGAAGTTGTGGCCCCTGAGCAGTTTAGTTGAATAGCCCTGGCCTAGGCCATAATGTACCCAGGGTGTAATCTAGCCTTGTCCCCTTTAAACCCCAGTATAGTCCGGGTTGATGGTGTACTATGACCTGTTACACCGGCTCCAACAAAGACAAAAAAAAACCTTTTTTTTTCCTCCAAAGCAGTGGGCTGATCATCCAGCATGACAAATTCTGTCCCACGTTCTGGAAACCTTTTTTGCTTTCTCCCTGCCCTGTGGAAATTTGTCTAGTTTACCTACGGTACTTTGTTTTGCTCAGTCATGTCAGCTTTAAGATTTAGACGCATGAACTCAATGTATTATTTATTTATTAACTTTTATTTAACCAGGCAAATAGTAAATATTAATAAATTATTAGTAAAGTATTTTTGAATTTAAATTGAATTTGAAATCCCATTGAGATCACAGATCTCTCTTGCAAGGGAGGCCTGCACCTGAAGGCAGACTAACATGCACGTTTTGGTCTGTAGGTAGAAACTGGAGTACCTGGACAAAACCCATGCAAGCACGAGAAGAACAGGCAAACCCCACACTGAAAGACCCCAGGTCCAATCAGGGATTGAACCCAGGACCTTCTTGCTGAGGGGTTGGATTTTAAAAGTCTAATTTAAATGGTGGCTTTGGGTGTAGCTTTATCACCACCAACTGCAAAAGCAGTGAGCAGAACCAAGGTGGGGAGATTATGACAAGCCGATTATATCATTAAAAGCTAGTGAAGATTCTCAGTCATCCAGGACATGGTAAATTAAAAAAAGTTCAAGAAAAAAACTATAAAGTTTGAAGTAAAGTACAGGTAACCCCCGGTTTACGGCCGAGATCCGTTCTAACGGCCGAGCCGTAAACCGATACGGCCGTAAAGCGATAC
>JARVGV010000645.1:6332482-6344828 GCA_031762435.1 Hypsolebias longignatus | reverse complement strand
TGACAGCCTGGATGGGTAGCTGCACAATCATATGTGAGCAGAGTGAACAGGAGAGGGCTCAACACACATCCCTGAGGGGAGCCAGTGCTGAGGGTTATGGTGGAGGAGGAGAAGTTGTGGATCCTTTTGTGGGGGAAACTCGCTGATTTGACGCAACACAGTAATTATGGCTTTTAGTCATATGCCACTTTAAAATACTTTGCAAGACACAATTTTCATAAAGTTAGAATTCACGTTCAGATTGGTCTGTTTCCTTCATCTTTAAAGTATTTTTTTTAAAATATGATTGGATTTTATAATCCAATAACTACAAGATGCTATAAAACCACATAATGTACACAAAGCACAAAATAAAACTAAGTTTTCTTCATAAATGCATGATGTAAATCACAGGCCTCAACCAAGCTGCGTTTGAACAAATAAGAATCTGTTGTTTGAAAACTGGCCGAGCGCGTTCGCAGTCAACACATTGACACAAACGAGCTCCTCCATCCGAACACCTGCAGCCTCAACCAACGCCTATTAGCTCATCAGGCTTTTAATTACTCTGTTAATTGCATACAGGCAGCATGAAGGGCAGCCTGGGAATAGGGTAAGGGGAGCCTCCTGAGGACCCAGCCTGACAAACAAAGAGGTGGTTTTCCACCAACAGCAGCCACAACAGAGCAGCTCTGGAGGCTGGGAGGAGAAGCAGCAGCGCCGGAGACAAAAGCTGCGAGTGATGTCACCTCGTCTGCTCATCGGCCAGGCCTGCAGGTGGAGTCGTCTGGGAGGCTGGAGGAAAATGTAGCAAAAATATTTAAAGAAAAAAGATGCATTTGTGAGCATCTACGCCACATCTGGATTAGTTCAGATCGGTCACAGTGGAGGGGCGGGTGCTGGGGTGGCTGAGCGGAGCAAGCGTGGGAATGTCCCACTCCAGTTCAGTGCACGTTGTGGGAGAGTTGGGCCGAAGTCTCCACAGAGTGACCCGCCTGCCACAGAGCTGCGCTGAAACGCAAACATCCTCTCAGCTGCAGGGGCGGCTCCAAGGGGTGGGCTGGAGTGGCAGCGGCCACCATCAAAAAATAATAATTTGCAAGCCTTATTGTAGACTAAGCTCATATAATTTTCTACATTGTTGAAAGTCGGGAACATCTGCACTGAATACCAACATCTGTCCTAGCTCACCAGTTAGAGTTCACCTCACCCCTCTTGAATTTCAAAATGGTTCCATCTTGAACGGACCGAGACATTTCACAGACGATTTCGGGACTCCTGATTGTCAAAGTTGTGCTTCTACCCATCAAAGCACAACTTCACACAAATCTAAAAAAAAAGATGATCTGAGAAACATAAAATTTATTTATTCCATTTATGAAAAGATGCACTGAGGTCGATGCTAAACAGAGACACGCTTTTTTGTTTTAGTCTAGTGGAAAAATTATTTTAACAACCAGACAGTTATTTTGTTAATATCATTTAATCACAAATATTTTAGTAAAAAAAATAAAAGTAGTGCGAGTTTGTTTGGGAGCACAACTGTTGAAGATATGAGTTTCTGGCAAACACCACCTGTAAGTGTTTTTCCATGTAATTTGTGTAGTTTATTGGCATAAATAAGCTGAATGCATGAAATTTAATCTAAAAATTAACTCCTTTGGTTGAACCTAATCTTTGCCACTGGTTTTAAAAAGCTTGAGAAGTTTCTCCTCTGATGAAACCTTTCTGGATGGAGGGCGAAACATCTCAGTACAAAAAAAAAAAAAAGAACCCGAGACGATCTGACTGAACATTGTTGGATTTCATACCATGGACTTTTGGTGTTTCTCTCCTGGAGTCAGGTGCCATATGGCCTTCACCCTCAGCAAAGTTCTCTGTTGATCTTTGTCCAGTCTTTCCACCACAGCAGATGTCCTCCCTCCACGTCTTCCAGGAGCAATGTTTGAGGAGGTGTGTCCAGGAAACAGCGGCCGGGCGCTCGCTTCCTGTGTGACAGGTGCACGATGGAGGCCCGACAGCTGCTGTCCTGCTCTCGTCCATCCCTCTCTGTCGTTCCGCTCTCCTTCAGCCAGCTGCAGCAGAGCGCAGCACTGTTTGCTCTTACATCACCGCCGCTGCTGATTTATGGAGCGCAGGAGTCTCAGATCAGACCCTGGCAACGTGCAGACGCACGGCGTCGTCTCTCGCCGCTCACCCAAGTCTTCGCATGCGCTAAAGGGAAGTTGCTAACTGTTTCTGTGCGCCGGTACAACTCGACACTGGGCTGTCACTTACAGCTCAGAGAGGAAAACAAACAGGAGATCATCATTCTCCAGCTCCATGTGTTGTATTTCATTTCATTCTGCGTCAAACGCCCGCTCTGTCACCATGTAGCTGTCAGCGCTGACAAACCTGTCTGTCGCCTGAACTGCTCCCCGGCCTGCCGGCACTCTCATGCCTCTTCATTTGGCCTGCAGGCACGCTAACAATAGTGCCTGACATTAGCCAGGCGCTGGTAAGGTGCTGTGCATTATCCTCCAGGACCCCATTGTGTTCACGCATCCGCACACACGCACAAAAGAGAAGGAGTGTGGCTGAGAGGAGAGGAGTGCATTCACGTGACAGGTTAGAGAGGAGCTTTGACAGTTTCTCCATTTAGCCCACAGCCAGCTCATGCTGGAAGCTGCCGACATAAATACCAGCTACTCCCTCTGGGAAACAATCCGACTACAGGACGCCGCCACAAAAACAGAGCGGGTGGATGAAGAAGGAGAACGACCGCTGTGCCAGTAACGTGCTGATCATGTGAGCTAGTTGACAAACTAAGATGACCCGTTGTATTGTCAAAGAGCGTGCACAGCGAACAGACGCAATCAACAAACTTTTCTTTGAGTAACAAGTACCGTAATTCCCGGTGTATAAGTCGCATTTTTTTTTTTTTGCATAGATTTGTCATTCCTGTGACTTATTAATGTTTGTTTTTTTTTCCATGTTCATAACACAATTTTTGCAACAGCAAGTCCTCCCGTGCGCGCTCGCTTCACTCAGCTTGTGCAGGTGGAGAAACGCTAGAGCGCTAGCAGCTCCGACCATGATGAATGGGTGGTGCCGCCCAGGCGAAATGAATCTGTTTTGACCATTAAGGAGCATTTATTAAGGAAAAGTTGAACTGAGACACCTTCGCTATAACGTCGAGCAAACAAATAATTGTTTTTAAGTGTTAATCTTGTTGAATCCCTAAGAACTGCAACAGCGAGTCCTCCCGCGCGCGCTCGCTTCACTCAGCTGGTGCAGGAGGAGGAAGAACGCTGGAAAGCTAGCATCTCCGGCCCGGATGGATGAATGGACGGGGCTGCAACGTGCAGGTGAAATGAAGCGGTGACACGTAATAAATGTGACTTATACGTTTTTTTTTTTTTTACTGATAAGACTTATACTCCTGAAAATACAGTAGTCATTTTAACAGAATATCTGCTTTTCATCGTTGCGTTGTTCTATTTGATATTTAGTAGAAATATTTAAGTCTTTGAGCCAGTTTACACTGTGTAATGTTATTTGGTCGTACTCGGACAAGCTGTTTCTTTATTTATTCTTCTGCTACTCCTCAGCCGAGGCAGATGGCCGCCCTTTTTAAGTCTGGTTCTGCCAGAGGTTTTTCATCTGTCACCAAACGCAATTCAAAGGAAATCAACGAGTTTCATTTTACCACCACGCGGAATACATTTTTGGAAGGTTTTTTTTGGTTTTAGGATTAAGTTTTCATGAGATTAGATTCAGTTTTCATGGAAATATTAAGCAGAATATTTATCTTTTAATTTGAAAAACAGCTGAATTAGACAGAGATCAGATGTGCCTTCTGTGCAGCGTTCACAGTGCTAAAACCCACAAAGTTAAAAGAAGCACAAATCCACTCATCCAGCTCAGCGTGAGCAATATTTTTAACTCTGTGTTAATAATAAATACATATTTACTGTCATACATTAAAAAAAAGATGTGAAATCAGTTAATTCACTAATATCTCACTGGGATGTGAGAAGCTGGCAAAAGGTCTTCAGGAGGTGAGTCTCCAGGATGTCCTGCGGCTTTCTCGAGGTTCTCAACTTCCTCGTGCGAGTCATGGAGGTGTGCGGTCCCTTCACGTGAGTTGTGAATATGCTTTGTAAGCCGCAAACACAACTCCCATTTAGCAACTGGTTGCACAAACTGCAGCCACGCATCTTGCTGGTTGTCTGTTGAATACGTTCAGTGAATCTGGAACTGAAAAATCCTGGATTTTCTCACAGTTTTCGGGATTTATTTCATCATCTAGACGCCTTTACAGATGTTCTGAAGTTACCGAATCAGGGTTTTTCGGATGCTGGTGCCCAAACAGCAACAGATGAGAGACAGGGATGGACAGATGACTGTCACAGCACCTTGAAATCAGCCTCTTCAGTATTTATTTTTGATTACAGTCCTCCAGTCTGAGTCCAGAATGCAAATTATTTAACTTCACAGCTAAAAAAAAAGAGTAAAAGAGCTGATCGTTGTATTTTATATCAGTTAACTTGTCATCACTGAGTTCTAACCTGCTATATGAAAATGTGGACCTGAACAGGGAGTTTCCTAAACTTGTCTGTGGTCTCAGACATAATCCAACATATTTAAATGTGTTTACCTGAAAGCCTATAGATCACACTCCTCTCCAAAGTCAACTTAAATCGAGCATATTTGTAATGGGATGATGTCTGAGCGTAACAGGCTCGGAGGAACGCGTCGTGCACAACCTTTTTACAGCTGCGCGGCAATAACTTGGTCACGAAAGCGTGATCTCCCTCCTCTCTACTTAGGATACATTCGAGCAGATCAATTTCTGCACAGTGGTAACAAAACATCGTGAATGAATACGGTTCATGTCCCTGTCTCTTTCTCTCTGTGTGTCTGAGGTTGGAGAGAGACGGAGAGAGGAAGGAAGGCTGGAGCCGAGATTAAGGTCCGTGCGACTAACTGGTGACACAACGGCACTCAGTGGCTCGGCTTCCCAGTCGAAGAGACGGAACCATCTGTGTGGCACAGGATCTGTTTCCAGGAGATAACGCCGTTTTTAATTTCGCAAATAATGTGAGGAGACAAACAGAGGGAACGTGACAGACGTGCCTTCCTTCCCAGCTCCGCGACTGCACGTGTCTTCAGACTTCCAGAGAGGACCACCGTGCAGGCGCCCGTGTTCCTTTTTGCGCTTGTTTACTCATCTCTCGTGATAAAAGCCATGGTGCTGGGCAAAGGGAAAGGGAGGGATTTGTTGTATCAGGTATCTGTGGTGATATGAGGTTCCCATTCTCTCTGCTGGCCTGTCCTCCTGGGGTTGATTAAAACAGAGCTCAGCGCTACTGTAGATTAGCCCAGCTGTTTCCTCAGTCTGACTGATCCGGCCACGCTTCCTACCGTGAAACTGGCGAGGGTGAGACGCTGCAGCAAGGAGGCTGAAAGGATAAGCCGACGAGGGTCAAAAGAAGGTCAAAGGTCGGTGGGCATGCAAGGAAGTGAACTGTGAGCTGGAGGTGATTTGGCACAAGGCAAGGAAGGGAGGAGGAGGATGTGCTTTTTTTTCTTGCTTGTTGCTGTTCGAGTTAAACGTTGTGACTTTTGTTTGCAGCCTTTCACAGGTTTTTGACGTTTAGCCCCTTCACAAAACAGTTTTGTGCATGTTCTGGTGCTTTTCGGTAAGACATAATAAAGTCTGTTCAACAAATTTGTTCCTGAAACGCTCATCCATAAAGTTTAAGTCCCTATTAGATGCAGAACACGAAGGAAACCTGCAGGGAAGACGTTTGACTGGGTGGTGTTTTACTGAGCTGCAAGAAAGGGGGAAATTATATTTTGAATATCTGAACGTTTGGGGACCTGGTCAGAGGTGCCCAGCCCTGTCGCTCGAGTTTTAAACATGCTTTTGATGCAACAACCATTTTCTCTATAGTCACAATCGCGAGGATCTCCAACTCATCTCAACTCCTGTTCATTCATTCATTCAACCTTTATTTAAAAAGATAAATCACACTGAGCCTCGAAGACTCATTTACAAGTGAGATCTGTTAGACAATAAAAGTGTTTCTATAACAGAAAACATGCAGGTGTCCACGTCTAAAACCCACGCTGATGATAAATAATGCTTGAAAAAAAAAAAAACAGAATGGTCCATGACTGCACCAGCTCCTCTGTGGATCTGCACAAGCCTGGACGAAAGGACCAAGTGCACTCCAGCAGATTGAAACCATAAACGTGGGGGTGGTTGCCACCGGCCACGCCAAGGCTGACAGAGGTGAACAATAAAATAACGTGCACGGCCAACAATGCATTTTTTTCTAGCCGTGCACATAAAAATAGACGCAAACATGGCCACTAGTCTACTTGGTTGCAAACATTCAGAGTTCAGCGAGACGGTGGCTGGAGTTGAACACAAATTCCCTGCAGTTGTGACCACTCGCCCAACAGCTGCAGTTCAGTGCGAAACCTGCTGCAAAGAAATGCTTTGTCTTGAAACGCTGAAGCAAAATGTCCAAATTTAGTCGAGAAAACAGGAATAGGAGCCAAAGAGTGATATTTTCTAACACACAGTTGTGGCTTTGCTTGGCCTCCACCCTGTGCTCCGCTCCCACACTGTGGCGTCAGCAGCCCCACCAGCCAGCGAGTGTGTTTCTCATTCCATCAGATGTTGGGAAGCTGCTCGGCCTCTTACATTCTCCATCTCCCCAGAGAGGCTGGGCAGCCTTGTCACAGTAATATAAAACACATGTGGAGCAGACCGGACCAACACACACAACTATAGGGATGGTGCTGCAGGCATCCCTAACCACACTGTTCCTCTTCTCAGCATGAGTCAAGATGGCAGAGCAGCATTAAACCCATATTTTGTCACTTCATGAATTGCTGCCATGTTTGCACAAAATGCGCACATCTTATTAGCTTTGTTTAAACCGAACAGAAGGCATGCGAAGCTACTGCCTGCAGGCTCAGTTCTGCAAGGAGTTATCTTCTGAAATGTCCAAACGAAAAAGAATCCCGCACGTATATATCTGTTTTAAACTTTAGTTGACTTTGCACACAAAAGGTTGCATGCTTTTATACCCAGCAGCTGCTACATCGCATTAACACAGGTGATGCTTTTTAAAAGATCATCTCACCCAGAAGGCAGGACAGTGCAACTTCCTGTTCAGCTAATTACAGTAAAGCAGTGTGAAGCAGTGACTTTCATGTCACAAATCAGTGATAATTTGATGTATGTGAATATATGCTATATTTGGCGTGGGTTATTTATTGCGTGACCCACACAGGAGGAGAGAAGGAGTGGGTTTGTGTCACAGCAAAAGGCTCGATTTGAGATGCAAACGACTCTCTGAAAGTCTTAAAGGTGCTCACTGAAATCTATGGAATCAAAAATGAACAAGTCCTCCTGAAGGTGCAGAAGGAAGGGTTTACTGCAGAGGTTTTCCAGAAATGCTGATATGCATTCAGTGTAGATAAACCACTTTTATTTGCATACTCTACTCAACAAATCTGAATGAATATGCACAAGTACATCAACACTGTTGGACTTCTTGATGCTTCATCATCATTGTTGAACATTTGTGTTCGTCTGTCTCTCCTTTTTCTGTCCTCTCAGACCCAACCAGTCAAAGAAGATGGCCGCTGGTCCTGAGTCTGGCTCTGCTGGAGGTTTCTTCCTGTTAAAAGGGAGTTTTCCTTTCCACTGTTGCCATTGTGCTTGCTCAGGACTGCAACGAAGTGAAGATTCAACCAGTCTGCTGGCCTCCTTAGATAGAGAACTTTACATCTCTACGTATGTGGATGCTCCTGTAAAGTGCCCCGAGACAACTTTGTCATGATTTGGCGCCATATAAATAAACTGAATTGAACATTTTTAGCCACTCTGGCTGCCTCCGCAGGTAAACAAATGCACGTGGCGGTTGGCATCCTGCCACTAATTTTGCTTCTGGGCGTATAATTCAGAGACATGTTCACCGTCAACACGAGAAGAAGGTTGGGCAGATTGTGTTTCCCGATGGGCATCTTTAAAGAAACGGGGATTTATATCTTGTATAAATGAGGAGCTGATGCGTAAACAAACAACTTGTTTTGTTTGTGACTGCCCAGGTGTTTGTGCTGACCACCTGACCGCCTCAGAGTGCCGCTTGCATCTCCCGCCCACCCAAGTCCATCTGCTTCTCTCATTAATTAGGAGGCAGCCAGTTTCACCTGCGCTGCCCGCATTTGGATCACAATAATTACTGCGCATGCACACGCGTGCGCGCACACACACACACACACACAGTAAAACAGGATGAGCTGAAAGTCAAGGATCAAGAGGAGCCTTTTCCCACATGAACAACACACAAGATGAACAAAAATGTTGTTTTATTTTAGCTTCCGATCTTAAATTCTGATTTAAAAAAAAAAAAGCACAAAACAGGTGACGTTATAAACACACGTTGTTTTTAACTTGACATGGAAGGTATTGCAAAATCTGCACATTATTTTCATGTCAGCAGTTAATTTGTCCTTTAGCTAAATGTCTGAAGCTGCTTGAAGCAGCCGAAGTGACTGAAAATAAGATAAAACCTCAGGTGTGGAAGAAATGTGAAAACTCCTGTGAGTTTTTTATGACGCTCCAACGTCCCGCCCCATCGCGGGTTCTCATTTTTTTACTCAATCTTTCTTTCTTTTGCATTTCGCAGCAAAGTCTTTTATATCCAAGCATCTTTTTTGTTTAAACCAACAGTTGTCCAGTTGTTCACCTGCTCAGAATATAATCAGCTCGATGTGAATCCAGCTCCTGTCCATTTTAGAGTGCATTGTTTACATTGAACGCGTGCCCGCATTTCAGACGTGCATCTCATCAACAACAAATGATGTAAACTCTTTCAGTCTGCAGCCTTTGCTCTAGTTCAGGATAATCTTTTTTTTTTTTTTTTTTAATGTATGGTTTCATATTTTTGCAAAGAGCACCTTAAACAGGAGAGGCTCGGCAGGAAGAAACAGGTCCGAGTCTTGTGGTATGTTTCCAGCAGCCATAAAAGAAGACAAGACATCTAAAGTGTGCACCTGTGGTGGTCGTAATGAATGGGCTGCCTTTTAAAGAGCGCTCCTTAAGTGATGAAGAGGGGACATCTGCCTCAGCGGGCAGAAGGCCCGGCTGATCAGAGGGAGGAAGAGGTGCTCACTTGGTGGTGATGAAGGGGTATAATGTGCGGTGAGGCAGGGTGTCTGCACTGCGGTTTCACCTCCGCAACCTCTCATCCATTGTTCGAGACTATTATCAGCTGTTCAATTATTCAGATGATATTTACCAGGGCCAATTATACGGGGCTGTGTCCTGCAGAGAAAATGGCCAGAGTGTTTTACTGTTGCACTTACGTCCAGAAGAAGAAGTGTGCTGCTGAAGCTGTTCAAGCGAGGCGTGGAGGCTTGTTTCCCCCTCAAGAGTTCTTGTCTGTTATATTTCAGCATTTTAAACCAAGATATGTTTCCCAACTCTTACATTTGCAGTAAAACCCTCCACTCCCACTCCGTCACAAAAACAGATGATGCACAGCAACACAAAAGGCAAAGAGGCTCCTGTGAAGCAGCTCGGAGTTAATGACGACACTTATCCTTTCACACCCGTCACCTTCTGTGGATGGACCCTCAAACCACAGAGAGCGGAGGTTTGGTGTCATCGCTTCGTCTCCACATCCGTTTGATGCTCGGCTCAGACTCTGAAGGCCAAGCAACTCATGACCCCTCATTCTGTCTCCCACTTTCAGCTCTTATTGCTCATTAGACAACAAATAACCTCTTTGTTTAAAAAAAGCACAAGCATCTTCACGTCTGAAATTAGCTTACAAAAACATAAATGCTAAATGTTATAAGAAAACCAAACTTGTGAACAAAACACTTTTTCCAATAAGATGCTGATCCTAAAAAAAAAAAAGCACAACGTCTGAACTTGGAGTTTGGATATTTTTCAGCAACACATTGAGAGAGCAGCTTCTGCTCCAAAGACACGAACTGCCGAGGTGTTTCCTTCCAGCAGCTTTTTACTTACTTGGTGAAGGTCAAGCTGAGGCAAGGCAGCGGTGGTAATCCACACCAAATATCTTCTTTACTGGTTTTATATCACCTCAATCCCCAGAGAGAAAAATCAAGGAAAAGGCCTTTGACTTGTTATTCCGTTCTCTTCCTTTATATGTTGGAAATGTTGCGTGAAAAGAGTCTTCACACATTAAATGCTGAACTTTCCTTTGGATGGTCAAAAAAATAAAAAATAAAAAATAAAAATAAGGGTGTCCAGGTTGAATAAATTAAACTGTGAGGTATTTGTCTCTGTTATTAAAAAAAAGAGAGAGAGAGAAATTAAAGCAAAGCTTGGATCCTTAAGAAAAGTGGCGTCTTTGGTACTGGATTTTTTTAAAGCACAAGCGGCTTCTTGTGTTCGTGCGTGAATCAGAACTTGTCCCAGTCCCGTGAACCCGCTCTCTGAGACATGATCCCAGACGCACACGCACAGAAACAACACCGTGTCTCGACGAGCTGCAAAAGCGTCCCTTTCAAACATGAAAAACAAATGAGAAATGTCTCATTTGACGCTGAAAGTCAGTTCCTCTCCACGCGGAGCGCAATGAAGATGCGGATCTTCTGAGCTGCAGGGTGCGCCTTGTTCCAACTTTAAAGCCTTTTTAAAAAATTATTATTATTAATTTTGAATAAAGTTCACAGTTTAGCCACAGTCCGTGGAGTCAGGGACAAGTTCTCCCACATCCAGGGCAGAGGGATCAGTTTGTCTGTGTTGCAGGCTGCGGACAGACCGCTCCGCTCCGCTGCGCTGCGCTGCGCCGCCGCGTCGTCACCTCCAACTCCTCCAGGACAAAAACACTCTTTCAGCAGATTAAATCAAACTCGCGTTCATCCGTCAGTTCTGGATTTTTTTAGGGCTCTTCGGACACGTTTTGTCCTCGGTGATGAAGTGGAGCTGGAGGACGCACAGTGCGCACGGCGCTCTCCTCCTCCTCCTCTCTGTAGCCTTCTGTCTGCGTTTAAACACCATCTGGAGCTACTAACCTCTCTCTCTCTCTCTCTCTCTTTCTCTCTCTCTCTCTCTCTCTCTCTCTCTCTCTCTCTCTCTCTCTCTCTCTCTCTCTCTCTCTCTCTCTCTCTCTCTTCTTGCTCTCTCTCTCTGACTCTCTCGGAGTCGGGTATGAGACAGAGCTGGCAGCTCTTGCACAGAAATCCTCTCTAAATTGGAAGTAAAACCCCAAAGCGAAGTGCACAAGCCATCAAATAGAAATAAATAATCATTTGTGTTGCAAAATATGCCCCAGCTCAAACTTAATTCCTGAAATTAGTCTCAAAGCAATCTATTTTACAAAAACAACATATGCAAAATAAATTGTATGCATTATGTTTAAGGTGGATTTAAATGCATTGCTTAAAATAAACTTGCCCTGTTCTTTTCTGACGTCAAGGCTCCAATGAAAAAGCAGAGAAACTCATCAGGGCTGCTGTTCCAATGTTTGCCTCTAGGGGCCGCTGTTTCCTCATATCAGGACGGCCAGAACCATCAGCAGTACTGTAGAGCTTCTTCATTTTATTTACTGTTTTAACAGCTTTTCTCCTTAAGGGTCACAGAAATGTAAAAATGTATGCCTTTGGGGAGGTCAACATATAGAAGTAAACTCAGCACAACCTAAAAAACTAGAATTTTATTTTTTTTGTAAAAATAATGCGTGAAAGCCGATGGTGAAAATCAGAAGGACTGGTTAAACACTAAATCAATCAATTTTATGTATAAAGCACCCTTCATACTAAAAGCAGCTCAAAGTGCTGTACCGAATTATAAACGATAACACCACAAGATAAAAGCAAACAATATAACAAAAAAAAAAAAAAAAAAAAAAACAGTATAGACTGAACAGGGATGACCCAGTTCAGGAAATGCAGTTAAAAAGACAGGTCTTGTTCCTGTTCTTAAAAACAAGAACATTCTCTGTGGTCCTCAGGTTCTCCAGCAGACTGTTCCACAGACAGAGTCTATAGTACTGGACAGAAGCCTCACCGTAAGTGTGAGTTCTGACTATTGGAACTGTTAGTAGTCCAGTGCCAGAGGACCTTATAGTCTCCACCAGAGTTCATAATATCAGCTCTGCAAGATAAGATGGCGCAAAACCATTGAGACATTTATAAACCATTAAAATAATCTTAAAATCAATCCTGAGGTGTACAGGGAGCCAGTGCAATGCTAGAACAATACCGTATTTGCCGGTGTATAGGTCGCACCTTTTTGCCTAATTTGCATTCCCTGCGACTTATAGAGAGGTGCGAGCTGTTTATGGATTTTTTCCCGTGTTTTTAGACCCATTTTTGGCTCAGATGT
>JARVGV010000645.1:6313860-6328724 GCA_031762435.1 Hypsolebias longignatus | reverse complement strand
CACGAGACCCTTTACTCTAAACCTAACCATGCAAAGCTATGTCGCGCTAAGCTAACAACGTAAGTTTGAACGTACTAGGAGGTAGAGGAGGGGCATTTCGACCATACTTATGGGGCTGATAATAAGTAATAACGGCCATTGAATGGTTGATAACATTCGAAGCGGGTGGTCATGGCTTGGTCAAGCAACACTGAGAGAAAAGAGTTCCCTTCAGCAGATCGTTAAGCTGATTGGAGGAATCCAAAAAAATCAGTTACGTCCCAGTACATTAGCCAGGTACAGCGGATAGTTTCTTCTGTTTTAAAATATGTTTATCACCCCCTTTACAGGAAGTTTCATCTTCTTCCCTCTGCTCGGAGGCTTTTAGTGTTGGACAAGACGCTTTAAAAACAGCTTTGTTTCTACTGCTGTTACTGAAATGAAGAAACTGAACTGACATTGATGTTCTCAATGTTTTTTTTTTTTTTTTGTCTAATGATAAAATTCACATTTTAATGCATCATTTATACTACCGTATTTTCCGGCATACAAGTCACAGTTTTTTGCATAGATTTTTTAGTCCTGTGACTTATACGGCAAAGAAACTTATATAAGTTATTTTCCCCCCACATTCATAATGTAATTTTTGTCTGACGCTTTAAATTTCAATTTTGGTGACATATAATAAATGCGATTTATATGCCAAAGCGATTTGTATTTGTTTTTTTTCCTCTTCATGATGCTTTTTTGACTGATGCAACTTATACTATACACACACACACACACACACACACAAGCGCGCGCACAAAAAAGTAAGACACCTAAAATAAACCATTCACAGATAAAAATGCACAAGGCTCCAAAGTCATATTCAAAACAAAGTAGGACATAAAAGAGGAGAGTAAAAACTTTGAAATTCAACTACCATAGTTTCCAGCATATAAGTCGCTCTGGAGAATAAGTTGCATCAGGCAAAAAAAGCATCATGAAGAGGGGAAAAAAACATATATGAATTACTTTGGCGTATCAGTCACATTTATTATGCTTCACCAAAATCAAAATTTAAAGTGTCAGACAAAAACTGCATTATGAATATGGAAAAATAAAAAAAACGTATAAGTTGCTTTGCTTTATAAGTCGCAGGACTGACAAATCTATGCAAAAAACCGTGACTTATATGCTAGAAAATTTGGTATATGCTGAATTGACATATACATTTTTTTCTATATTCATAATGCAATTTTTATCTGACACTTTAAATTTTGATTTCAGTGAGCAGTAATAAATGCAACTTATACACCAAAGTGACTTACATATGTTTAATTTTCCTCTTCATGGAACTTTTTTTTTTTTTAACTCATGCATCTTATTCTCCAGAGCGACTTATACGCCGGACACTATGGTAGTTGAATTTCAAAGTTTTTACTCTCCTCTTCTGTGTCCGACTTTGTTTTGAATATGACTTTCTAGCCTTGAGCACTATTATCTGTGAATGGTTTATTTGAGGTGTTCTTACTTTTTACTGTGCGTTTGTGCATGCTTTGTACCACTGCAAACCAAATCTACCCTTGGGTATAAATAAAGTAACCTAATCTAACCTAACCTAACTTAACCTAACCTATATTGCAAAAAAACTGCATGAGATTCCTACAGTTTGACCAAAACAGCTGCAACTCTGTCATTTGTCAAGATAAGATGATCCCAGAATTTAAGCATGAAAAGCAATATGCATTCTTTTAAGCAATAATAGACCTGTATGTTGCGTTACTGTGTGGGAGTGAGAGCAAAAGCAAGGCAGACACACAAGTTCTCAGCATTTCCTGCACTCACATTGTAAATCCTTTCCTATAACGGCAGTCACAGACCAGTGTGCTAAAAGAAGATAAGGCTCTGAGCCGACTGAAAAAAATGACAGTCTCATTGCATTCCCGCGCTCTTCTCTCATCTCACGCGTGCACGTTCAACACACCACACTCTTATGAAGCTGCTATTAAGGAGCATGTCACGTGTGATCTAAACTAAACTGTGATGCAAAGACGAGTTAAAGATTTATTCATTATAACCTTTTAAAAATATATGTTTTAAACTGTGTTGTTTTTGATAGTGCTCTCCAGAAAGTGTTCTCTTGCTTTATACAAATCTTTAATGTTTGCGTGACAAGCTGCTTTGTTGCACTGAGTCATGACGGAGGATGAGACAGAAAAAGAGTTTCTCTCTAATATAACAAAATGTGGTGTAATGGGTCAGTGACGCAACCACACAAGCGCACACACAGGAATGCTTTTATAAATTGCACAGGTAGCACCGGCCGTCACAAACGTTGTCTGGAATGAAGCCGTAAAGAGTTCAAGATGTCAACCACAGCAAAGTAAATACAATTTAAAAAGCCTAAAACTCAGACATGTTTATTTATTTTATTTTTTATAACAGATATGAAGCTAAAGTTTTGAGAAGTAACTGAGCACTCAAAGCACCAACAGTTTATTTTATTTTAGTTTTCATTTAACCTTGATTTATATAGTTTTTTTTTTTTGCCTTATAAGTTGCATTTTTTTGCATAATTTGCATGACCTGCGACTTATACGCTGAAGCAACGTTTTTATGGATTTTTTTTCTTTCCATATTTATAAACCAATTTTCGTCTGAGACATGACTGTTTTCATTCATTCTGATTGAAAATATTGAACACTACCATTTTTAGCTGCTAGATGGCACTCCAGTTGTATGCCATGCCGTTGTGTCATGTAATAGGTAAAAGTGACTATTAATGACACAACTGGCTTGCCATAGCCTGCCACCTTCATCCAGCTCGCCTGACGCAACCGTCAAATCAGCTTCATTTCGCTGTGCAGCCCCGGTGAAATGAAGCTAATTTGACCAATAAAGTGCATTTATTAAGTAAAAGTTCAACTGAGACACATCTTTACTATAAAGTTGAGCAAACAAATAATTGTTTGAGGTGCTTATCTTGTTAAAGTCCTCCTGTGCACGCTCCTGTGGTTGCCATTTGGCAGCCAATCACATTTCCGGGTTGTCAGCGATGACGCATAATAGATGCAACTTGTACGGCGAAGCGACATCTTTATGAAATGTTCCACTTTATTAGACATATTTGGACTGATGCAACTTATAGGGTGGAAAATACGATAGTATCATTGAGGCATGAGGACTCATCTTCAAGAGTGACCTGTTTGGGAGCAGGGGTAGGCGGTTTTGCTCAGAGACCCAGAGTGGGGTAAATGGGGGTGGAGGGAGGTACAGGAGGTTAATCTTTTCCACTCATAGGCAGCCAGCCGGAGTCGAACCGGTAACCTTCTGATCACAGGCCCACCTTCTCTAGCCTCTGGACCACCACAACTCAATGGTGGCATGATTTCTGTTTTTTAAAACTTGGCCATTAATTATTAGAATCAACAGTCTGTTAGCAAAATATGTCATAAATCGTTGGACATGTTTTAATGAAACATTCAGGAATTATTTATTGGACTCTATTAAAACTTTTAAAGCAAACATAATTGAAGTTGGACAACACTGACAACAAAAAAAAGTGGCTATATTTCAGTCAGTTTTACACATATTGAGCTAAAGTTGGTGTGGTAGTAGCTGAGGGTCATTCACATACTCCAAGTACTCCCCAAAAGATTTGTTTGATTTATAGCAAGATATTCCATGAATGAACCGATGCATCCATTTTAAGGAAACTTCCATAAAGTAATCTCTCAATGTACATCCAGACCTGATTAACTTTTAGAACCAGTCCAAACTTTGATGGTCATCACAACTAAGCAACAATAGTCAACGCAAAACAAACAAAAACATTATAACTTAGTTTTACAGATACTGAGCTAAAAGCTGATGTAACTGAAAATCCCCCACACAACGCGTATTCGTCTCTGTGTGTGGCATCCAGTAATATTGCATGAGAATGCATGTAACATAATTTTCAAGATTTGATCAAAACCTTTACTACTTTGTAATAAATCAATGGAATTTAGTTTTAAATGCTGATTTTAGAGGGAGTGACTTTTAGTTACTAAAGCTGGGCTATTCAGCTAAATTGCTCAGGGGGGGACAGTTACTGAAAGCCAAAAGCTCAGGGGCTGGACATCCAGCAGTTATTGTCATTAAGTTTGTTTTATGGTTTAAAATTCAATTTTATTTAAAAATGAACCCATTGGTGCCAAACTGAGCTCACCCGTGGACCTGATTTGGCCCATGGGCCTTCAGTTGAATAGCAAAGGCTGAAAAGCAAAATAAAAGGTTAATGAGGAACACTTGTGCAAATGGATCCACAGCGCAGCTAATGTGAGAGCTGAAGTATAAAATGAGACATACTTTCAGATAAACAGGAGAAAAACAACAAGGGTGCATGAATCTGTAGTCGACATGCGACTGAAGCTCTGAGCACTTGGTCAGACGTGTGACCTGCAGAAGCCAACAGAGGAGTGGGTGATGCTAGATTCAATCTGGTGTCGGCTTAAGCAAAGGACGGCTTCGAAGTGAAAGGAAACGGTGAAACGTCTGATAAATGAGCAATAAATAACGACGCTTCAAACTTTTACTGAAACACGATGCGTGATCAGAAAATTATTTAGGTTTTAGTCGTAGTCACAGATGGATAAATGAATAAGTAGATAAACTACTGTTGCACCAGAGCCAGTATGCATGTGCATGTGTGTGTTTTCATTATGTGCAGAGAGTTGGTGGTGCTGGCACCAGAGATAGTGAGTAAAGGGGGATGAGGCTCTGTATCAAGTTGTGAACATCTGTTCCTCATAGAAACCACAACGCTGGTGTTGCTGAAACAAAGAGGATAAATGCCCTCGTTCTCTCTCTCTCTGTCACACACACACACACATGCACACAACATTCACTTTTCTTTACTCCTCATTTATTCAGTACTTCTTTTCCTTCGTTTTCTATCTTTTCATGCATAATTAATCCTTTTTCTTGCAAATTCATAAAAATTCTTCTATAGTGCTGATTTAAAAAAAAAAACATGTTTTAAAAAGTGTCAGATTTTGTTATGTGCTACCTGCTGAGACAGTGACCTGGCAAAACTGCAGAAGAAGAAGAAGGAGAAGAAACGATGACGTCGTCGACACAAGTACAGAAGTCTTCTGAGTTATAAACGGCAGCGCTCATTCAGGTTCACAGATTCTGTCAAAAAAGCCCAACTAGAAAAAAACTGGTCACTTTTTGTCTCCACTCCAGTGTTTTATTCCGCGATTTGTCTGAACACGCAGGTGTTTAACATTTTCAGGGCTCGTTTGCCTCCCAAAAGTCTGAAATGTCACGTGTCATTGACCCACCGTGCTGTCATTTGAAGATTTAAAGTCATTTTATAGTTTATGTTGTCCATTTGCTCACTGGAGATAAAATCTGTGATACTGAATCAATGTGATGAAGCTGTCTAAAGGGAGATTGTGCTGAGAAGATATGAAAATAATACAGTATATGGCACTAATAATGTATGAGAGGCCCCTTAGGACATATTTGATCCCTAAAGATGATTGTTAACATTGTCTTCACATGTTTGGACTGAGACTTCTTGTATCATATAGGTGTTGTGCTTTTATTGCATAAACAGTTCTGGTCATCATTCCTTTAGATCTTTACATTTTTTTTGTTTGTTTTTGACCTTAAGTGTTGCTAAATGTATAATATTTTACTTTCCGATAGAGAAAACTGACATTTTTGCTCTTGAGTTGTTTTTTTCCCCCACACTGTTGTGTAATGTACTAAAACAATTTTAATTCCAAGGGCAATTTGAAAACGCTACACTTATTAATAAGAAACAAACACATTAATCGTGTAAGGCAAAGCTGGTGGAAAAGTAAAGGTTTCTAAAAGTGCGTATGCGTCTAAATGTCGCCAGCGTTTTCAGATGGCAGCGAGCCACAGCTTGTTAATCCTGTTTTAAAATTTGACTCCAAATCAAAGCCATTTTAAGAGCTAAATACAACCAGAAACATATTTTAGCTCAGTTCATAACCTTTCCACAGGACCCACTTCAAAGGATCTGATCTACTGCTTTAATGAAGGATCTTGGATGTATGGAAGTCATTACTGGTGACATGTCTCTTTGGGCCGGATAAAAATGCTATAGAATATTCTATTCATATCGATGCAGGATTAGGATTGGCCCAAAATTATGAAGTCTATGATACAGCAGGCATGAGCCAAGGCTTTGTTAGGGATTCATTGCTCCTTTTCCATCCAGGTCCCTTGATTTAGTCCGCATTTCTTCGTCTCTTCATCTCTCATGTCGCCTTGCTGGCTCTATCTGGCCCTGCTGTGAGGGTGCGCAAGTGCCGGGTGGCAGTTCCTCATTGTGGAGTGTTTATACGAGTGTCTATGTCTGCGCGCGTGTGTGAGTCAGTGTGTGCTGGGTGCGACTGATAAGGCCCAGGGAGAAGAGCCGGCGTGCCGACATATTCTTGCCACCGCGGTTATCGCCCGTTGCAGCTGTGCTTTAGCTCTGCGACATCTGCTCCCTCACAGGAAGCCTCGGCTGTGGCTCGCAACACCTCGCGCGCACACGTAAACACAACTTCTGGACGCGCACGTGCACGGGCGTGCAATTTTCTACCAGCAAACATCCACACACACACACATATAGACCTCAGGTAAACTATTAGAGACAAAGGGCTCGGTGCGTTTGCGATTCTTTTGATTTAGCTGTGCTGGCGTCTGTGATGCGTTGAGCTGGGAGCGCCAGAATCAGAGTTCTGAGTTCTGCTGGGTTTTTAATCACAGGAATACAGAGATGCTTATGACTAAGCCTAATTATAGAGGCCTTATCACTGCAAAGTTCACAAAGCTCATTACTGCCAAGAGACAGGATGCACTGCAGGTAATTCACTGCGTCGGGTATTAGTCCTCACACTGGCTCACCAGTTCTACATATTTAGAGTCTTCAAAATTAATCTTTTAAAATTTGATTGTTAATCATCTCTCTTCTCGAAACCTTGACAGATTTCAGTCGGGTGTTCATTTTCACCAAAGGGCACCCTTTTTGGTGTTTTCAGTTCTTTGTGAATCAGTTACGTCTCTCCCTTCTCTTCATGTTCCTGAGCATCATTCAGCCACCTCTCATCCATCTGGGAACTGCTCGCCTTTACCACCGTTCACCTTCTTTCACCTGCTTTACAAACTTGTTATAGATGAAACTCCAGACTCTTCAGCGTTGTTCTCTGCAGCTGTATGGGGAAGCCCAGAGGAAGACCCCCCCCCCAACCCCCCACCCGTCCAACGCTCGAAAAAATCTCTTTCCTTTTCCTTTCTAGTGCCAAAGAACAAAAGTGATCCGTTGGACTTGTTAGCATTAAAGAAAACTATTTTTGACAGCCTATTTAAAGGTCTGACCACAGGAGAAAGGAATGAGGAAAAATAACTCATAGGACTGTATTTTCCTCTTATTTAGATTTTGAAAATGAAAGATTTGTTGCACAAATCATTTGAAACAGTGTTTTTACCTTCCAAATCCCAAAATAACAGCAAAGACTTGTAACCGCGAAGATTATTATTAGTTACGCAATAAGAAAAGGTTGTGAAAAATGTAAATAAAATTTTAAAAAACTAAATTAACTGATTTGAAAATTTCATGAACCCACGTTGTATTGACAATGGACTGTAGTCAACATATTAAATGCTGACAATAAGGAAGTGTACCATTGTTGCAGAAAAAAGGGTAGGTTTTAATTAAATAGCAATGGTACATCTCAAAAAAGTTGGGACAGGAGCAACAAAGTGTTTCAAAAGTAAGTTGTACAAATAAAAAGCAACTGGAAGAGCAATTTGCTACAAATTGGGTTATTTTACAACAAGCCAGTTGGAGGACTGGTTACAAAAAAAATTTTTTAGAGAAGCTGAAAATCCCAGAGGAGGCAGAGGTTTACCAGTCTCTGAAAATCTGTTTTTAAAAGTAAATATTTTCCACAATAATATTCTTCAATATAAAATTAGGAAACGTTACAGCCCATATTAATATCATGACATCTGCAGAAACCTCTAAGCTACAAGTCAGTACTGGATGGTTGTGATCTTTGCGCCCTCAGAGACCACGGGTCTGTTTCTGTTCTGATCACTGCATGGGCTCAGGAACATCTCCACAAGTCATTGTTTGTAAAGACAGTTCACCGTGCCACCAACAAATGCTGCTCAGCAGCTCTATGAGGCAAAGAAGAACCAAGAAGTGAACGCCATCCAGAAGCAGCGCCATCTTTTCTGAGCCCAACTGGAAAACTGCTCTGTGGTCAGACAAATCATTTGAAATTTCTTTGAAAAGCACATTTTATACTAAAGAAGAGTGGGAATCCTGCTTCTCTGATGGTATGGGGGTGCATTAGTGCCGCTGGCTTAAACCACTTCTGGAAAGGCATCATCAATATAGAAGTGAAAATGAGATTTAGAGGCAACACAAGCTCCCATTCAGCAAAATATCCAACAAAGAAGATCTGGAACAGCTGGAGTCCTGCATGACACAAAATAAAAATGGGTTTTCTTTTTCAAAACCTCCAACATCTGGCCTCCTCAGTTACCAGATGTTTACAGATTGTTGTTAAAAGAAGTGGATGCTTCACAGCTGTAAACATGGTTCTGTCCCCATATTTTTAAAGAGGCGTTCCTGCCTTAAAATTCAAAATGACAACGTTTGACTAAAATTGTTTAACATTTTGTATGTTCACTCTGTTGTATTATGAATAAATTAAATATTTGGTAGATTTGCAAATCAAAGTTTTCTATTTTGTGTTTACATTTTATTAAATGTCCCAAGTTTGTTGGAACTAAGTGTGACAAAAAAAGTCAACAAGAGTTTAGTGGCAACAAAAACAGCTTTAATATTTTATTACTGTTCTTAATTTATAGCTATTTTTTTTATTATTTATGCCACAATACACAGTGGGGTCCAGACCCCAACTGTGGGAACCACAGTTTTAAATCTATTGTTTCAAGTCTTTCTGACTTTGTCTCAGGCGTCAGCCAAAAGGTCTGCTGAAAAGTGATGAAGAATGATGATGAAGAAACCTCCCACTGCCCTTATAAAAGTCAACACAAGCTGATTATCCGTCAATCACTTGGACTTAATGAGCAGACAGGACAGCTGCTGTACCCTCTGTCACTCATCACATTTAACACGCAGCCAAAAGAGCTCATGGAACAGGTCGCACGCCTACCTGCACTACATCTGTAGCGGCTGCTGGTTGCCAGGTTGAGCTCGAAGCCTGCAGGATGGAGTCTTCTGGCGCCGTGCTTTTCCCTCAGCTCTCGGTGGCTGACCAGGGTGACCGTGGGGACACGTGCGGCAAACGCCGGACCGGACTCGTCCCTCGCTTTGTGCTGCAGGTGGACCTCCGCAGACATGTTGGGACCTTCCAGTCTTTGTCAGGCGGTAGGGTCGGAGACGCAGCTCCGTGTTGCCACGTTAAGATTCCTAATGGCTCAGTGTTCTCTAACGTTCAACGAGGATTATTTGTTGTCTTCAAGGCCCCCCCGGCAGGCGTGGCCTGCTGAGCTGCCTTGTGAGGACAAGCGCTTCTGTGCATGCAGCTCCAAATAAACAGAAACAATTTATTGAATTATCGCTCGTCCATGTGCGCACAGAAGACTCTTACCCTGGATGTTATTCCTAAAGTTTCCTCGTCTTTGCCTCTCGTGTGGATACAGCTCTACATCAAACAAGCGGTCGGCACAGATGTAACAGTGCGGCTAAAGGTCTTGGTCGTCTCTTGAGTCGTCTCCTTCGGGTGAACATCTCTAGTGAAAATCTCCTTTTCTTGCTTCTTTCCCGTTGACCTGGTCCTCGTGTTTTGTGTCCGGCCTTTTCCAACCCGGCGTGTGTGAGTCAATCAAGAGCGCATGTGAGTGAGTGTCAGTAGCAGGTCAGCTCGTCTTGTGGCTCTAGCTGAGGGGTTGTGCTCTCGTCTGAGCCCTCCTCCTGCCCTGCCTGCTTGCAGCTCAAAGGAGAAGTGTGTCTGAATGTAACAGTTTGTGTGCACGTGTGTTGTTTGTGTTTCGCAGGGCTGCAGCCCCCGGGGAGGCCGAGCAGCCAAGTTGCTCATGTTGATAGTGGCAGACAACAGCAGGCAGCAGGACCCGGTCTGTGGGCTTCCTCTGTCAGGAACCAGCTGTGTCGGCCTGCAGCCGCCTCTTCCCCTTCTGCATCCTCCATTCCCTGGTACCTCACCCGTGCATGTGCACCTTGCTTGGTCTGTTTCAACCAAAACGTCTTGTTCATCCTTCTGCTTGATTTTTGTTTTGTTTGTTGCTCATTTCCTTTAAACTTCGCTTCTATAATTCAGGTTTTACTGCATTAGGCAATACGACGGCTGATGTGCCAGTTAAACGTGTTGCAATGGAATGAGCTTGGTTGTGAAAAATTTAAGTGCAGGACAAAACTGTTCAGCAAAAAACTAACCCAAGGTGTTTTGCTGACATGAATCCTCATTTCAATTCTCAGTGTTTTCCATTTTAAATGTGTGCTCAACAAAATTAAGTTGATGTTTCTATAATAATATTCTGGAAAAAGAATGAAAAAAGCACTGTAATGTTTCCATTCATATGATATTAAATGTGTGGCTTTGTCATCTGACGTCATGAAAGGTGGGCGAGAATGTAATTGTGTTAGCAAAATATCTCCTAAGCATAAGGATACGTTTTGACAAAGTAAGGGATTACAAGAATTACCCAACAAAGTTCAATCAGGTCATATGAATTTTTTTTAATTTATTTTTATTTTTTTGAGACGTTTCGTCCTTCATCCAAAGGACTTTGTCAATCTGACGAATCACAAACAAACTCAATCCCACAAACAGCACACTTCCTTAGTGGACCAACCAGTTTGCTGGTGATGATGGTTTCTGGGGCCCGCCCTCTCCTCCGTCGTCTCTTCTGAGGCAGCCACAGCCGAAGTGGCTCAAAACATCAAAGTTCATGCTCAATAACTTGATGTTTTGAACCACTTTGGCTACGGCTGCCTCAGGAGTCGACGGTGGAGAGGGCGGGCCCAAGAAACCATCATCACCAGCAAACTAGTTGGTCCATTATGGAAGTGTGCTGTTTGTGGGATTGAGTTTGTTTGTTATTCATCAGATTGACGAAGTCCTTTGGAAGAAAGATGGAATGTCTCAGCAACAACAAAAAGAATCCGTCCAGATGACTTGACTGAACTTTGTTGGATTTTTTTTTAAATCTTGAGCATGAACTTTGATGAAGAATGGAATTACATATTTTTGGAGCCACCTCAAATCAAGACAGCTGCTAGAAATAAATGACCTTACTTGACTCAAAAATAGTCATAACTCAAGTCAGTTTTACAGATATTGAGCTAAAACCAGGCTTGGTAGTGGCTGAGAATCATTTACAACACGTGTTCTGTAACAGATTGCACAAGTTACTGCGATAACGTGCATTATGTTGGATGGAGGTTTGACCAATATGGCTACAAATCTGTTATGTTTCAATGTTCAGGTTTTCTAAATGACCAAATGAAGCATGGAACAATTTAAAACAGTGGAAAAAAAAATTCAAATGAATGCTTTATTTACTTCTCAATCCTTGGAAAACACTTTACAGGCAATGATGAATTCTACTACTTTACTCAATCTCGATATAAAACTGTGTAGTCGACCATTTCAGCTGAAATTCACTTTTCAGGTTAGCTCAGTGGAACTTGATCTGGACATCTCCTCTCATTCAGCTCAAAATCTTATTCCATTCATTCTAGGAAAACAGAAACAAAGCTAAAGTTTCCTTCTGCTGAGAGTGCTTCCAGAAAGAAAGGTCACTTTGTAATGAAATTATTGCAAACCTACCTTATTTGAAAATGAAGAAATAAAAATAAACCATTGCAGTCATACATCTGGGATTTAACATGTTCAAGTAAACTATATAATAGTTGTCCTAAATGCCTCAAACTGGTGATAAGAAGAACGTCTTCTCCTAAAGTCAAAACTTTAAAACAGTATTCTCATGTAGACAACTCTTTAAAAGACTTCATTCTGGAGAAACAGAATTTAATTTTGGTCTCGAGCTGGACTCAAGACACAAAGAGAATCTCTGCCGTCTTTAAACAACAAAAACCTAAAAATGTAACAGTGGTTGATGAAAATCTTTAATTTATAGCTGTTTATTTGGCAATCAGGCTATAAATAGGCACAAATAGTAGCAGCAACAGCTAGCTGTAGCACCCCAGTGCAGCCTGGGCCACTTTCTGCAGTAGGACTGTATTTCAGCTGGACTAATGGTATATATAGTTAATTTGTCAATCCAGTCTGAACAAATTAATATTTCTCCAAACATTGGTCCTTCAAGATGCTATCTAATGCAGGTAAGATAATAACAACTGTTCGACAGAACCTCACGTTTACAAATGGGAACTTTCCCTGTAAGCTTTAAAAAAAAGGGGTGTGACAACAGTGAGAAACTCACGAACACTCGCACCATCACACATATTTTTGTTGGTGTGAGTCTTGCTCTGATGAGAGAAGTGAGAGGGGATGTGAGCACACAGATGTGCCAAGCGCCTGGCTGAAACCAACACACAGATGGTCATCAGCAGAGAGGAAGTGAGACAACCTGATGTGGCTTTCTCAGTGTGAGGCGCTGAAAGAGACAAAGTGATTTCTATAAACCCATGGTGTCTGCGGGTCATTCAGTTTAGGTGATTTTTGAAATTATTTTTAACTAAGAAAATCTTGAGAAACATCTGAAAGTTTCCCCTTTTTACAAGGGTTCACACGCTTAATGTACGAGATGAAAAAGGCAACACAAGGCAGAATAATTACAAATTATAAAGCATATTCCTTGTACCGTTTGTTACATTTTGGCCTTTTTTGTGGAACGTCAGTCCAAATATAATCAGCAACGTGGAAACGGATGCTTGTTGCACAATGTGAAGTGCTTTGAGAACGAAGGAGACAGTTAGCTCAAAGTGGGAAATAATGGTTCCTGACAGGTTAAAGCAACAAATATTAGATATATTATATGTTAGATATGAGCACAGAACGCTGCCCTGCAGAAAAAAAAAACAAAAACAAAAAAAAAAACAAATTCAAGATTCAGATCATTCTTTTGAGCACTTTTTTTTAAGCTAAAAATGTAAGAAAATTATTTTAAAAAGATAAAACTAAAGACTCATTATTACTTGAAGGAATCCACTGGTTTAAAACAGTTTTAATCAAAATGTGTCATGTCAAAATAATAGAATTATAAATACATGTGTTAATTTAGTTGTGTTATGGTGATTTTTGTGTTTTTAAGGTCGTTTGGCAGCCGTGTGTGGTTTGTGTTTGTCTTATTTTTTAAATTCTTCTGTAACGCGTTTTATTTTGACGATTCAGTGTATTTGTCTTATTGTTCCTTGTGATTGATTTAATAGAAGAGAGATGGAAGGAGTTATGTGGATGCAGTTGGAGAAAATGGGTGAGAGGACAGAGGATACAGAGGACGAGCGAGTCCAGGTGGAGGGCGACAACCTGCGGTGGTGACCCCTGAGGAGCGAACAGCTGGAAGAAGAAGAAGAAGAAGTAGAAGTTCCTTGTGATTTATTTAGTAACGCTTGTTGTTTTCCAGTTTTTCTCCATTTCCTTCCCTCAGTCAGTCCAGTCCTCGTCTCTCACCTGCCCCTCGTTAACTAATCAGATCAGCTGTTTTCACAAATTCTCATCCCTCCCTGCTTTCCTGCGGTTCTCACTCCCTCGTCAGTCGCTCATCCTGTTATCTTGTAGACCTGCGCCCCTCGTGCTCTTTGTTGTGTAAATCTCTGTGCTTTGTTATGCTGCCCTGCCTTTTATTTTTATAATAAATTATTTTATTGTGCATTTATTCATCGACTCAGTCTGCGCACTTGATTTTCTTTTGTTCGCCACACCCTGACAGCCATTTTGGATCAGGAAGTCCCCACAAGTTGGTTAGCCGTAAACCAAAAAGTGCTTCCTGTGAGTTCACTAAAATTTGTCAAACGGTTCACGAGGAGTTTTGACGATAAACAGATCCACAAACACAACGCATCTTTCCTTTGTGGGCAATAATGAAGCAAAAAATGCACAATGAAAACAACAGTGTTAAAAGTTAAGTGGATGTTTTTGCCCATTTTTCACTTTAATCAACAGCTTGAAGCAGAACATCTTTTTGCACCAACTATTGATATTATCTGGAGAAATGTGTTTTTTTTTAAACGTGTTAAAACAGCACATATTGGGTTTACAAACAACATATTTAAAGATTATTCAATAAGGGGTTAAGTGGGTTGAGCTGCTGCCTCTCGGCGAGAAGGTTGCCAGATCAATCCTGGTCCAGGACCTTTCTGGGTGGAGTTTGCATGTTCTCTCCGTGCTGCGTGGGTTTTCTCCGAGTACTCCGGTTTCCTCCCACAGACCAAAAACATGCACGTTAGGCTGATTGGTAACTCCATATTGTCCCTATATGTGAGTGAGAGAGTGAATGGTTGATTATGTTTCTCTGTGATGGACTGGAGAACTGTCCAGGGTGTCCCCTGCTCCACGCACAGTGAACCCCGTGACCCGAAAAGGAAGAAGGATGGTTAATTCAATAAAAGTTTTATAGAAGGTCTATTATCAAGCAGATTTTTCTATAATAAAGTTTACGTCTAGATATATTTTGTTTTGTTTTGCTAACCTCACCTACAAACAAACGCAGTTGTTTGTTGCACCAGTTACAGAGGCTTTTTGCTCACTTGCCCCTCCCCCCCTCCCCCTCAGACGTTGGCAGGTATAAAATGAGTTTTTGTGAAGGGAATGATAATGATTCCCCCCATAATCACCAGAGACCAGCTCTGGTTCTGGCAGGTGCTATCACAGTAGCGACCCGGTAGCGCCTTCTCCCTCGAGATAAGGTCGGGGGGGGGGGGGGGGGGGGGGTGT